>VTFQ01000010.1:44077926-44118279 GCA_036281575.1 Ancherythroculter nigrocauda
AGCAGAAGTCTCACATCTCTTTTCTTTTCCAGACAGTTCTGAACTGAATTATGCAGCTCATCCAAACCCAGGACCAGAATCAACACCAAAAGGTGAAAGGTCACCATTTAAACTGAGATGTTTGTCCTTAGGAGATGCCACAGGCTGTTAAACGCTCCGTCGAGCGGCACGCACACAGCCTGAGGGAATTATGGGAAAGGTTACCCTATGAGGGATGGTGTTGGTTTTTTGCAGACGTTGCATGTTAGGGTGCTAGTGAGCGGAGGTCCAGGCAGGGAATGATGTGAGAAGAAGCACAGACAGGTGTCAGCGTACTCTCAAGCTCCCTCTGCTGGCCCTCTGGGGGCCTGAGCCATAATTACACACACACACACACACGGTTTCCTGAGCTTCACCTGCCCTCTAGTGGAGCACAAACTGAACAAACTGTCTGTGTTAAGTAACTTTGCAACTACATGTCAGCTAACTCTCATTAGAGTATTAGACTGTTAGGGTTAGAAGAATAAGTTGATATCTTGTTGCAAAGTTAGTAGAATACACTTAGCAGTAGAAAGTCTGTTGAGAGCATCAAAATAAAGTGTTAGCAGATATTAAGTCTAATAATACTCTAATGTCTGTGAGTTGACATGGAGTTGTAAAGTTACTTATAGTTAGTCTAAAGTGGACTATCGAAATAAAGTTGTATTGCTTATTGGTTGCTCTTTCATAACTCGAGACAAAAGTTACCAGTTACTTAAAGTTGCATGAAACGTTCACTTTAAAAAATGCTGGGTTAAAAACAACCCATGTTGGGTTGAAAATGGAAAACCCAGTGGGTTAAATGTTTGCTCAACCTGGTGGGTAGTTTTATTTAACTCAACTATTGTTTAAAAATGACTGTATTGCTCGCTTAAAATGAACCCAAATATGTTGGAAATTAACATTAATATGTTTAATGAATGAACATTTATTAATAAGTTAATAATTAAACATTAATTAAATTGCATATTAATAAATGTTCATCTTTTGATTATTAGTGTTGTCTCTAGTAATGTCTGATTTTTAATTTTAAGCCAGACATATAGTCATTTTTAAACAATAGTTGGGTTAAAAGCATGTTGGGGCAACATTTAACCCAACCGCTGGGTTTGTCCATTTTCAACCCAACCTGGTTTGTTTTTACCCAAGCATTTTTTTGGAGTGTAAGTTGTGCTCACCTTTTCTTCACTATTTGATGTGTATTGCTTCTCAAACAAGAACAAATGTAGGGCGGGGCTTGATTGTGTCTGAGGGGAATTGATTTGATGGTTGTGGTTGCTATTGGTGGATCTCATGTGAGTGACAGGTTGCCCCGCCCTCGTCATCAGAGAAGAGATGTCGCTGCAAGAGAGAGGGGAAGATATTTTGATTTAAGATTACAAGGCACATTTTCACAAAAAAAAAAAAAAAATGATATGCACGGATTAATCATTTATGACAAATACTGCAATATTCCATTAAAAAAAAATAAAATTGAATTGTCAACTTTAATTTCATGGTGGAGTAGTTATTAAGAGATGCTGCAAGAAGCAGGGGAAATTATTCTGATTCAAGATTACGAGATGATGATGTGCCCAAAAAAATCATTTAATAAATACTTCAATATTCCTTATAAAAATAATAATTGTCAATTGTAATGTAATTGTGACATCGTCATCATCATCATCATCTCATATGTTTTGCAAATGTAGTGTCAACTAATTTGATGGGGACATTGAGTGATGACCCAACCCAAATTTTTTTTGATGGTTTCATATACTTCACAGTCAATAATTCATCGAGAAAACATGTTTAGCCATGTTTATTCTTGTTGCAAATAAACTGTATTTAATTTAGTCTGAATCATGCAAACTTTTATCTCTCTATCTATCTATCTATCTATCTATCTATCTATCTATCTATCTATCTATCTATCTATCTATCATATAATTGCAAACAAATGTGTAAAGAGCCAATTTCAATTCATGCAACATATTGCAATCCTCAATGGATAAATTAAGCAATATGTCTGGAATTTCCTATTTCATTTTAAAATTGCTAATGTTTACAAATACACAGTGAATATAATATGTATGCATTACTTCTTATTTGTAATGCAAATATGTTATTAAGTGAAAACATCTTAATGGCCCTTTTATTGTGCCTCTTTTTATATATATTATTCAGATTTATTCAGATATTTTTGCATTTGCTCTAATTAAATACCGAGGCATGTAATTGCCTGTCCAACCTAACAGAGCTGCTGATAACCTTCTGAAAGCCAATACACGTATATTATTATATCACCACTCCTACAGTGTTGCAGGACCCTGAATGACCACCAGAGGGCAGTATAAGATCAGCTGAGCAGTGTGGAGGAGCAGTGTGTCCCAGTAAGGCTCTGTTCACAATAGCATACTGTCATACTACTCTTACTCCCTCTGCAGTATGTATACTGTGCACATTATGCACATCGAAATTATGTATCCAACAATGCAAATGTGATCAACATATAATCTTCCATTTTAACGTGCATATTTTTACTTTTTAATTATTTGATCAGACTGACAAACATGAAGACAGTTAATGTTGGATTAAAGTGGAAAACTTACTTTTTAATTTAGAAATGACAACTGGATATCACTAATGTGACTCACTCTGATATACTATCACTGCATAATGCCTAGCAACAGTACACTTACTATTTTTTTAAAAGTAGTAGGCAGCATATGGAATATATTGAGCATTATTCAGTGGGAAGCAATCTGGTATTCCATCCTGAACAGCCTAAGGCTGCGTCTCATTTTCGGATCCTAGAAGAATGTGCTGGTGATGTGAAAATACTTGCTTTTGAGGACACAGAAAGAGTGTGTCAGTATTGGGACAACATACAGCCAAGTCCCTTTAAGATAAGCCATTTCACTCGGCGACCATCTTTGAAACGTCTCTCGGGAATGCAAGTGCATCTCTTTGAATGGGGAAACATCAAATTCTCCAAAGCTGTTTGCCAAGCTTTCGATTAAATGCCATATTTGAAATCACCAATGAAATCTGACAACAACTGTGTCATACATTTTGTTTCTAAACGCTCGATTCATGACAAAAAACGGTATTTTTCAGACTGGATCAAGACTATGCACATGCGCAGTCTTAAAGTGTCTCATTTCTGAGGCACGCGTCTGACTGTTTCTATAGGAACCAGAGCTTCTAACTCTGCAGTGACGCGTGACTTTACCAATCGGCGATTGGCTCTTATTTAGAAGGCGGGACTTATTCCGCCATATTGCGCATTGCACTTTCTCCCATCTTTGGTACAGGTTACTGATTAAAGGATTAGTTCACTTTCAAATTAAAATTTCCTGATAATTTACTCACCCCCATGTCATCCAAGATGTTCATGTTTTTCTTTCTTCAATCGAAAAGAAATGAAGGTTTTTGATGAAAACATTCCAGGATTTTTCTCCATATAGTGGACTTCAATGGAGCCCAAACTGTTGAAGGTCAAAATTACAGTTTACAGCGACCCAGACGAAATAAGAGAAACCATCACTCATTTTCTAAAGAAAACTTTTAAATTATATACGTTTTAACCATAAATGCTCATCTTGAACTAGCTCTCTTCTTCTCTATTAGAATTCCAGCAGTGTAAGTGTATTACTGCCCTCCACAGGTCAAAGTTTGAACTAAATTGTCATATACAATATGCTTGTGCAAGTATATAACAATTAATTCAAACTTTGACCTGTGGAGGGCAGTATTTATGGTTAAAACATATATAATTTTTATTTTTAAAACATATATAATTTTTTTTTTTTTTTTAGAAAATGAGTGATGGTTTCTCTTATTTCTCGTCTGGGATCGCTGTAAACTGTAATTTTGACCTTCAACCGCTTGGGCTCCAGTGAAGTCCACTATATGGAGAAAAATCCTGGAATGTTTTCATCAAAAACCTTCATTTCTTGTCGACTGAAGAAAGAAAGACATAAACATCCTGGATGACATGGGGGTGAGTAAATTATCATGAAATTTTCATTCAGAAGTGAACTAATCCTTTAACAAGAACAACACTGCAGTTGGCCTAACATCTCTCTTCTGAACTGACATATGTTGAATCATGGATTCCAGCAGGAAATGATTAACATTACAGTTTTTCATGTTTAATCATTAATAGATGATCCAAAACAAATTGGCTAATCTAGAATTGTGCTGAAGAGAACCACTAAGGACTATTAAAACGCCCCAAAAAATCTTTAGAAAAGCTGCAACTGATTGAGGGATTATGAACATTGTGTTGTCTGAGACCGAAAGGCTGACTAATTCTCAGAATTTAAGATTTTTACACTTTCTGATTGAAGTGTGAGAAGTGATTGCCTGTGCAAAACTCAAAGAGGCTCAGGTTACAGTCACCATATTTGTTTTGTGACAGGAATTAAAACAAAGCTTAGGGACAGAAGTACAGTGTGTTCAGTGGTTTGTACTGTTGTTTACAACAACTTACCAACAGACCAAGACTGTAAGTGTATCCTTCACAGCCTCGGTTTTATCCGCATTAAATTCAGTATGGCGTCTACCTGGACTACAGCCTTAGTAAACACCACTAATGAAACACTAGTAGCTTGGGCAGTTTCTGTCAGCGTTCAATGGATATTCTAATAGAGTGAGAGAAGTGTAAAATGCATTGCATGGCCTGTATTAAACAGACTTTCTCATGCACAATAGCTGAGCATCTTGAGAGGCAAATCAAATGAGTAATTATGTAGTCCTGCTCCGTAAATGCACAAAACATTGTGCCCCGTCGGGTGAAACGTTTCTATTGTTGTTTCAGTTTTGCAGATTGAAGAACACATCATTACGGGAAGCAGCACAAACTCGCACATGCACTCGGACTGAAGTTCCTCGTGGAAGAAGGGCCACACTGTTGGCTGACCAGAACAAGCAGTCATTGTGTTAGTGAATGAGAAATGCTGTTAGTTTTCTTAAGGTCTTGTGACTTTGTTAATGGGCGACCTTAAGAAACCCTCCACCCAACCTTTGGGAAAACTTGCTTATCGTGGAAACAAGCAGAGCCACATCACTCAAAAGAGGAATAATTAAACCAGCAGAAAAATATAACCTGTTCTTGGTTGAGAGATCTTGTTCTTTCGCAATTTAGGAGCAACTACCTGAGTAAAGTTTGATGACAAACTTTGATGTTGGCTTGACAAAGCCAGGTCTGAAGTTTAAAATAACTTCAAACAGGCTGAAGTTTGAAGGTTTTACTAAAAAAATCTTACTAGCATGTTTTAGTATGTTACAACATGAATAGAGGGTATGCATCGACGTCAATAAAAATATACCTCAGGTTTTGTGTCAAAGCTGTTTTTAATAAGATATAGATGCTCCAACACAAGTAATTAATTTGTGTGGGGTGTACAAATAAAAACACGAAAAATCAAACGGAACTTCACATTTTAATGAAATAGAGATCGAGAGATCGCGAGATGAATCCAATCCGAGGCACTTGGGTAAAATGTCCATTGCAAAACAAAAAACAGTACTTTTTGTCCACGAAAGCGTTAAATCCATGAAATATTGATATATTATCCATTGTGTTGCATCACATTTCTTCTGAATGATCTGCTCTCCATCATCGTTCTTCAGGAAATTATGCACCTGAGCAGCGTTTATGTTGCAAAACTGTGTGTGATAGTATCTCACAAACAAGCGAGCCCGAGTCCAAAGTATTTTTCAAAATAGTGCAGCAGTTTTAGTTATAATATCCAAGCAGTGCTGTCGGAGCTTTATATCCTCCTGCTATTGTCATTGTAGTAAATCTCAGGAACTTTTAGCCATGATCCAACAACGTGTGTTCTGTTTATCTTCCGCACAGACGCACATCAGTCTTGACTATTCATGCAGCAAGCCATATTTTATAATTGTATAAAAAAAGAGAGAAAAAAGCACAAATACGGCTGAGATGCCAAATTCAGCGGCTGAAATTAGCTGAGGTAACGTCATGAGGCTCACAGACAGCAGCGGCATACCTGTCACTCAAGTGACCACGCCCTTAATTATGCAGAACTTTAAGGCTTAGTATAATTTAAATGGATGAGTTATAAAAAAAATTCACCCCCCTCAGAGTTGTCATGAATGGCAAAATTAGCAGTATAGACCAAAACCACAATTTGAACCAGACTGTAAACATGTTTTTTTCTGCTCTAAACTTGGCCTTTTTAACATGGGACTCAATGAGATTCTGCTCTCTTCTGCAGCCTGTCCCTAGCGGCCAGTCGATGAATCGCAGTTTCAGTCACTTCCGTATTGGCCTCACGAGAAACTGGGGGAGGTTGCCGCTTGGTTTACACATTTTGCTACAACCTAGTCTCTGTGGGAATGTTTTCGTGAGTCATACCAATACGTACATATCACTGCAGTTTCCAACAGAAATGAACACTAGAGGCAGTAAAACAGCAAGCGCTTTTAATCGTCTTCACACACAGTTACGATTACGGGGTCAGATTATGGATTATGGATTAATAAAAACTTGTTTTCACATCTCCTTGCACAATATTATGTTACGACTTCAAAATACTTTTTACCAAAGTGCACGATTTGTAAATGAATATATTTTGGACTTTGCATCGGTTAACCTGCTCCATATGTTTCGCTTTCCTGACATAACAAGTTTGCTCGGTAGCTCAGCTGATACGGAGTTGGACTTAGGACAAAGAAGCCTTGGATACGAATCCGGTGAAAAATGAGTCACAGTAAAAGAGCTCAAAGATGAGAGATCAAAACAAGCTAAAACGGCACGATTACGGATCCTTTTTATGTCACGTTTGCTTTTGTTAACACTATCGGGATTCGGGTAGGTTTAGGTGTAGTGTTGGTGGTACGTTATTTTAAAAAATAATGGAGCATTACACTTTTAGCACCACTCACCGGACAAAATTTCAAATCAGAACTGCAGTGATTCCTATTAAAACCAACGTCATAAAAATGTACCATATTCACGTTTATCTGTTCCGGCAAAAAAAGAACATGCTTTTAGCGCCACTCAGTGGACATTTCACATTGAAACTGCAGTGATTTTTATGTATTGGTACATATTATGCGACTCGCGAAAACATTTCCAAAGGTACGTTTTTCTAATGAGACCAGGCTCTTTTGCTAGCATGTTAGCATTTTTTAACACATTGCTAACTTCAATAAACATTGCTAACAGGATTTAACATATTGCTAGCATGAATTAACATGTTTTAACATATTGCTAACATCAATTAACATATTTTAACACTTTGTTAGCATGAATTAGCATGTTTTACTAACATATTTTAGATCTTTGATAACATGAATTTGCATTTTGTTAACATGTTTTAATATGTTGCTAACATAAATTAGCTTATTTTGCACATTGCTAACATGCATTAGCATGTTGCTAACATGTTTTAATACATTGCTAACATTTTTTAACACTTTGCTAGCATGAATTAGCATGTCGCTAATATGAATTAGTATTTTTAACACATTGCTAACATGATTTAACTTTTTTCTAACATGAAATATCATGTTGCTAGCATGTTTATACATATTGCTAACATATTTTAACACTTTCCTAGCATGAACTAACAAGTTGCTAGCATGATTTAGAAGGTGGGTAGCATGATTTAACACATTGCAGGCATGTTTTAACACACTGGTAGCATGAATTAACATGTTTTAACACTTTACTAGCATTAATTAGCATGTTGTTAGCATTTTAATGCATTGCTAGCTTCAATTAGCATGTTTTGACACATTGCTAACTTTAATAAACATGTGACTTTGCATGTTGCTAACATGTTTTAAAATGTTTGCTAACATGAATTAGCTTATTTTAGCACACATTGCTAACATGCATTACCATGTTTCTAACATGTTTTAATACATTGCTAACATGATTTCTAGTATGTATTAGTATGTTGCTAGTATGATTTAACACATGCAGGCATGTTTTAACACACTGGTAGCATGGATTTAGATGCAGTTATCATGAATTAACATGTTACTTACATGTTTTAGCACATTGCTAACATGAAGTATCATGTTTTAACACTTTGCTAGCTTGAATTGGCATGTTGTTTGCATGTTTTAACATTGTTAACTTCAATTGACATTTTGCTAACATGATTTAGCACATATATATCATGAATTAACATGTTTTAACATATTGTTAACATCAATTAACATGTTTTAACATTTTACTAGCATTAATTAACATGTTGTTTGCATGTTTTAACACTTTGCTAGCTTGTATTGGCATGTTGTTTGCATGTTTTAACATTGTTAACTTCAATTGGCATTTTGCTAACATGATTTAGCACATATATATCATGAATTAACATGCTTTAACATGTTAACATCCATTAACATGTTATAACACTTTACTAGCATTAATTAACATGTTTTAGCATGTTTTAACACTTTGTTAGCTTGAATTGGCATGTTGTTTGCATGTTTTAAATTTGTTAACTTCTATTAGCATGTTGCTAATATGATTTAGCACATATATATCATGAATTAACATGTTTTAACATAATGTTAACATCAATTAACATGTTTTAACATATTGTTAACATCAATTAACATGTTTTAACACTTTACTAGCATTAATTAACATGTTTTAGCATGTTTTAACACTGTTAGCTTGAATTGGCATGTTGTTTGCATGTTTTAACTTTGTTAACTTCAATTGGCATGTTGCTAAAATGATTTAGCATATTGATATAAATATGGATAACAGCTCAGATCATTTGGTGAGAAATGTTTGAGTTCATCTTGAGATCTTATTTTGACTCGATTACAAACTGGAATCTTGAGGAATTGAAACAAGGTCTGAGACTTCTTGGTGGTCTCTTTATTTTTGGGAAGTGAAAGTAATGTGAATCTCATGGCGAAACATGTAGGAGAAAAAATTGAGATGTGGTTTACTTGCATCAGATAAAGTAGTTTAAAGTGGTCGTTCTTTCATATTTGTTTAACTTTGAGTTCTTTAATGAAAGTAATTGTATAAAGCGCAGATTTTAAACTCAAAGCACTCCTACTGACCCGTGTATTTAGTTTGGCTCATCTCAGTGAATTTGGTGTCAGGTGATGTTTTAATCTCTGAGGTATGCTTTCACATAAACATCCTCATGATGAAGAGGAAAATAAATCACGGCAGCTGGGTTTACAGTAGGGTACCGTCCACATCCCGCGATATCCTTCAAACAAACCCAGAATTAAGAGCCTGCGTGTTCCAGTTTCCCTCTTCAATCCAAAATCAATGTTGCTCCAAACCCATATGTTTTCTATTGTTTTTACTCAAAAGGAGATTTTTTTGATTTATGAAATCTCTTCGTGGTAAAACAGCATTTGAATGACATGAAGGTGAGTAAACAATGACAGAATTTTCCTTTTGGGGTGAGCTATTCCTTTAACAAGACAATAGAATAAACACTGTCTGTTAGACTGAAAGAAGGCAAGCTGTTTGTGATAAACTGTCACTTACAGAGTCTTTGGACTTTATCTCCTCAGGAGAAAGCAACTGTATTCTCAGTGGTGTTTATGTGAGAAGAGATTCAGCAGCGCAGAAATAGGCCACCATTAGCCATGTAAGAGCTTGTGTACGCTATTTGCTGGCTGTTTTTGTCCAGCCTCGAGGTCCATGTCCCGGTCATGATCCCAGCAGGGACACAATCTGCGTCTGAAGTGCAGGAGGTGCCACGACAACACAGCCCGTTATAGAGTGACTCGGAGGGGTTAGTTAAGAAGCAAGCCGAGCACGAAGCGCTGAATGCTTGACTCGAACCTTTGAAAAGAGAAAGAAAACATGCTGAAGGCCTCTGGCTGTCTCTCGCTCCAACTAGAGGTGACTTTTAAATAACATGCCACCATCGACACCGTTTTTTCTCTTGAGAAAAAGATGTTTCCTGTAGAGTTTAAAAGGAGATTTCAACAAAGACTCAAACTCTGCTTTGATTTGCCAAGTTTTCACTCCCAAGATATTCGATATATTCTATGTCCATTGCACCAAAAGCATATTTACCAATGCAACTGATAAGTCAGAATCCTTTGCGCAAATGAAATTTATCGTTATAAAATTAGCCATACGCTGATGGCCTATAATTTTGTCACTAAGGCATGGTATATGTTGGAGTATGATTTTAATTTTAGCAGCCACAATAGGCTAATTTTAGTTACATTACACTACCTATAGTCATTTTTGAACACCTAAACTGAATGCCCCCAGCCTGAAAACCACTTTTTAAAGGCCCACTGAAGTGTCTTGGAATGCACAGCATTATTCAATGTGTTGACGTAATTTCAACTGAAACAGGAAGACAGGGCGATATACTTAACAGCCCCACCCCTTTTTTTAAAAATAGCCATAGCGTTTTGTTTATATCACAGCTTGGTCAGAGCCGTTAAACTCAGTAAAACCTCTGTTTCCTTTTAATATCTAATCGTTTATCCTCCTAATCTCCTTTACATGACTTTAAAATATAGCATTCTGTGCAGAATTTAAATAGGTCCGATACCTTTCGTGGTCTGAGCCGATTTGCTGATATGATCCGCTCTGTGCTCTCGTGTTCTGGGCCAGAGCAGACTGCTTTGGCGTTATGATTGGTTAGATCGCCTGTCAATCAAACTCCCGAGCTCTACGAGGACGTGAATGCTTTTTACAAGCTAGAATCTCGTTACTACAGGAATTACGAAGTGGTGTGAATGCATCTTTACTACTTCTGGTAAGATTCTGAAGTGCGTATACGATGGACACTTTACTATCCCATGGAGTTGAAGGGATGCAACCATAGACATAATAAATATTATAATAATAATAGTATTTATTATGTCTGGACGTAACTGACGCTGTAGGTCATGTGACAGTAACAACATGGTGGATGTAGTACATCTGAATTCATTCTCACTACACTCATTCGTACTATATAGAACATACTTTTTCAATGGTCGTCAAGTAACTTGACAGAATGATGACAGAATTCTGATTTTTGGGTGAACTATATTATTAAGAAGACTGAATATATTTTCCCCCACATAGCAGATTAGCTAAATGCAGGAATTAAATTTGTAGTCTACACTCTAAAAAATGCTGGGTTAAAAACAACCCAAGTTGGGTTAAATAAGGACAACCCCAGCGATTGGGTTGTTTTAACCCAGCAGTTGGGTTAAATGTTTGCCCAATGTGCTTTTAACCCAACTATTGTTTAAAAATGTCTTAAAATGAACCAAAAATAGGTTGGAAATTAAAAATCAGACACATAATTATGGCAACAATAATCAAAAGGTGAACATTTATTAATAAGCAATTTAAAAATGTGTATTATTGAATTATTATTCATTAAAGGTGCCCAAGAATGCTTTTTCACAAGCTAATATAAGTCTAAGGTGTCCCCTGAATGTGTCTGTGAAGTTTCAGCTCAAAATACCCCATAGATTTTTTGTATTAATTTTTTTAACTGCCTATTTTGGGGCATCATTAACTATGCACTGATTTTGGCAGCGCGCCGCCCCTTTAATTCGCCTGCTCCCTGCCACACGAGCTCTCGACTATATTACAGTGCATTTACAAAGTTCACACAGCTAATATAACCCTCAAATGGATCTTTACAAGATGTTCGTCATGCATGCTGTATGCATGCTTTGAATTATGTGAGTAAAGTATTTATTTTGATGTTTACGTTTGATTCTGAATGAGTTTGAGGCTGTGCTCTGTGGCTAACGGCTAATGCTACACTGTTGGAGAGATTTATAAAGAATGAAGTTGTGTTTATGAATTATACAGACTGCAAGTGTTTAAAAATGAAAATAGCGACGGCTCTTGTCTCTGTGAATACAGTAAGAAACGATGGTAACTTTAACCACATTTAACAGTACATTAGCAACATGCTAATGAAACATTTAGAAAGACAATTTACAAATATCACTAAAAATATCATGATATCATGGATCATGTCAGTTATTATTGCTCCATCTGCCATTTTTCGCTATTGTTCTTGCTTGCTTACCTAGTCTGATGATTCAGCTGTGCACAGATCCAGACGTTACTACTGCCTTTCCTTGTCTAATGCCTTGAACATGGGCTGGCATATGCAAATATTGGGGTCATACATATTAATGATCCCGACTGTTACGTCACAGTCGGTGTTATGTTGAGATCTGTGTGTTTTCCGGAAGTCTTTTAAACAAATGAGATTTACATAAGAAGGAGGAAACAATGGGGTTTGAAACTCAATGTATGTCTTTTCCATGTACTGAACTCTTGTTATTTAACTATGCCAAGGTAAATTCAAATTTTGATTCTAGGGCACCTTTAAACGTATTAATAAATGTTCATTTATTAAACATATTAATACGTTAATTTTCAACCTATTTTGGGTTCATTTTAAGCCAGACATATAGTAATTTTTTTAAACAATAGTTGAGTTAAATAAAACTACCCAGCAGGTTGTGCAAGCATTTAACCCAACCGCTGGGTTTGTCTATTTTTATCCCAACTTGGGTTGTTTTTAACCCAGCATTTTTTAGAGTGTATATATGATCCTAAAAATATCAATGCTTGTGAATATATGCAGCAGTACCTGCCGATAAAGTGGACGATAAAGTGTGTTGTGTTCCTCAGTTGTTTACTTCTCCCAATTAATTTTAAGAGAAACATCTGAGAAAAAAGGTAAAACAACCGAGAACTCATTTGATCTCCTGAAATATGAAAGAGCAACCTTTGAGCAATACCATTTTCATCTGGGCAGGTCAAAACAGCTCTATAATTTCAGAGAATTTTATATTCTGATTCTGAATGTAGATCAAAGCAGCAGTGAATTAGAGGTCAGTGATGGAGTCAATACACCAGATTCTGATTCACTCAGAATGAAAACTGCCATGAAAATGATATTGTATCGGTTTTGCAGGAGAACTCTGTGAACTCTGTGTTGTTTGCAGGGAACAGATTGATTGGTTTGCAGAAAATGTCCATGTGAGTGAATGCATCTCATTTGACGGCCTCATTTGTGCTTTATTGTTTTTTTGCTTTGTTTCAGCTGCCTGGAGAGAGCAATATAACAACATAAAAACAAAGACCACTCTGTTTAATTTGGTTTTGAAGAAGAAATGAATCAAACAAGTGCTTCTCGCGCCAACACCTTGACTCTTTTGTAACGAAACACTTAAACTCGAGTATTTGGCTTGGACATGGGCTGATGTTCTCAGCTGTGTTTGTATATCTTGTTCTGTGTGATTGTTGACTAGTTCTGTTACATGTCCTGTTCACTCAGAGGCATGATCCAATGCAGATCTGCAACCCTGTGGTAGGCATCAACTCAGTGTAAACTAAGACATATGAGGTAACAAAAGTGTGTTCTTTTACTTTTTTCAAAGCTTTTTTGTTGTTAAAACTACAAAAATAAGAGGATGTGAAGCCTGAAGGCATGACAGCGTGATTTACTGTCAGCGTGGATGTTGTGGCTTCTGCTGCCTTCAAGGAATGATCAAATTTAAGACATAAGCGCACATGAACTTCACCACAATGTCATAATCAGCATTGGGAAACTCTGGATTTTCTTTGATTTTCTTATATTGCATTGGACGTTGTAAATGTTGACTGTACAGTTTAGTTTGTGTTGATGAATATAGTGAACAAGTATTAACTGATTTACTGAAAATATAGCTTCAATCTTTGACTATATGACAATGCTCCTTGAATGATGATTTGAGTATTTTGCTTGATTTACGTGATTTAACACCCTTGTATCAGGCTTGTCATTCAAACACAATTGCATCATGTTGAACTGACTTGAAACAGTTACTCTTTGGCTTAACTCGATGTTTTCATGTTGAAAGAACATGTTTCAGTCAAGTGAACAAATATAGAAAACAGGGTTTCAGTTTCTCATTGTACACTTTGCATGCTGGATAGAATGAGTAAATGTTGAAATAAAGTGTTATTTTATGTATTTTTAGCAAGATGGGAAAATGGGGAGGCTTGTGAAGAGTGTCTGTTATGTTGGTGTTTTGGGAGGGTTTCCATTGTGGTCGAGTCGAGTGCTTGGGCTGAAATACAAGTTGCTTTAATAAAAAAGCAATTACTATGAGAATGTAAAGAATGTGTAAAGAACAACTTTAGCTCTTTGGTTGAACTCGATTTAGTCATGGACAGTGTATTCACATGATGGAGAGATGTAGGACGAGACGTGTTCTAAATAATAACTTGATTTCCCCCATTTTTCCATCATTTGGAACCACTGTCCATGATTGACTCCTTCAGCCAAAGAGTTAATTTTTTGAGTGCAGAATTGGCATTTTAGGAAAACAAAGAAAATTTGGTCCTTTTACTGGAAAACATGCAAAATACTGATTAAGAAAATTATTTGCAATGGTAAAAAAAGCATACAGTGCCATTCAGCAGATGGTTCCATCACATTTATGATTTATATGTAGGCTACTATAGGGCTGTCAAAATAAAATAAAAAAATAGTTTTAATGCGTTAAAAATATTTAAAGTGTTCACCCAAAAATGAAAATAATTCATTAATTACACCCTCATGTCGTTCCACACCCGTAAGACATTTGTTCATCTTCAGAACACCAAAAAAATTAAATAAATAAATAACAACTTTATTTCACAATATCTATGATGGGTGATTTCAAAACACTGCTTCATGAAGCTTCAAAGCTTTACGAATCTTTTGTTTCGGATCAGTGGTTCAGAGCGTGTATCAAACTGCCAAAGTCACATGATTTCAGTAAACAAGGCTTCGTTACGTCATAAGTATTTCGAAACATTTCGAAATGTCAGTGGTTCACGTGACTTTGTCAGTTTGATACACGCTCCGAATCACTGATTCGAAACAAAAGATTCGTAAAGCTTTGAAGCTTCATGAAGCAGTGTTTTGAAATCGTCCATCACTAGATATTGTTGAATAAAGTCATTATTTTGATTTTTTGGTGCACAAAAAGTATTCTCGTCTTTTCATAACATTAAGGTTGAACCACTGTACTCACATGAACTGTTTTAAATATGTCTTTAGTAGCTTTCTGGGCATTGAAAGTGTAAATTATCTTGATGTCAATGCAGACCTCACTGAGCCATCAGATTTTATGAAGTTCTCTTTACGGTCATTTAAAACATTTACTCACCCTCATGTCGTTCCACACACGTAAGACCTTCGTTCATCTTCAGAACACAAATTAAGATATTTTTGATGAAATCCAATGGCTCAGTGAGGCCTGAGCAATGACATTTCCTCTCTCAAGATCCATTAATGTACTAAAAACATATTTAAATCAGTTCATGTGAGTACAGTGGTTCAATATTAATATTTATAAAGCTACAAGAATATTTTTGGTGCATCAAAAAAACAAAATAACGACTTATTTAGTGATGGACGATTTCAAAACACTGATTCAGGAAGCTTCGGAGCTTTATGAATCAACGTGTCGAATCAGCTGTTCAGAGCGCCAAAGTCACGTGATTTCAGCAGTTTGGCGGTTTGACGCGATCTGAATCATGATTCGACACAAAACTGATCAAAATACCTTAAATTGTGTTCTGAAGATGAATGGTCTTACGGGTGTGGAACGACATGAGGGTGACAGAAATTTCAGTTTTGGGTGAACTAACACTTAAATGTCTGCACCAACCCCAACACTAAATCTACCCTTGCAACAATAATAAATACTGTAATTTTGTATTATTTATCATGACAAAAATGTTGTAATATTGATGTGTGCATTAATTATAACAGATTTATGTGAAGTTCACTTAAATTTAAAGTTGTTATATTTTTTAAAGCCTATTAAATGTTAAAAATGATGACTGTCAGTCATACTGTTGAATGGCTATAATTACTGGTTTCATCCTCAGAAATTTTGCATATCAGTGTAGAACTTTCCATTTAAACAGAATCGTTTCTAGGCCACTAATTAAATTATTTTAATTTATACTTATTACATTTTTTGAAAGGTGCTCTTTTGTTCCATCTGAAATCAGTATGTGCTGAGAATACTAAAGAAATTCATCTACATTTTTAAAGTTTTTACTTGATTTTTTTTATGTTTTGCAATAAAAACATGTATTAAATAGAAGCATTTATACTGGTAAGCTCAAGACTTATTGTCATAATAAAGAGAAATCTGTCAAAAAAATGGTTTAAAACTAAAAAAAAAAGTATTGTCATAAATATCAAACAAACAACTGAATAACTAAAAAAAATGTTGTATGTCCTCGTTTGGCCTTAATAACAGCTTGTATTCTTTCTGGCATTGTTTTTATGTACTTTTCCACAGTCTCTGATGTTATATTGACTTCCAAATAGTTTCTAATTGTTTCCAAAGACTTGCTTTTGATGAAACTTTTGTGCAATCTATCTTTGAATCCATTAAAACCAAACAATAATTATATTTTCGCATTAGAAACACTACTGTGACTAAAGAGCTTACACATACTGGTGGATGGATTACTCATTACAGAAACATAAAAAATGATTCTAGTTTAGTTCAGCTGTGGCATAAACCTTACATTTGGTGCTGGTCTAATAAATTAGTGTGGGAGGTACTGTATTGGTCTAGAAATGGCTTTCGATGAAGGGTTTCCTCTTAGTGCCACATTGAATTCAGTGGAGGGTGTCAGTGTCAAACCTTCCCAGGTGTCCTCAACAACAATCCCACATGTCCCTGGGGTTTTTCCATCGCTTTCCACAAATTGTAATGTAATCAATAGCAATGCCTTCAGTCTGAGAGCGTCATGTCATTGAGTGAAAAATCTGTGCTGGCTCTCCAGGGTTGCTATAGATCTCTCAGGATGGGCCGTGTTCAAACGCACCCGTCTGAGAGAGATCTATTGGGTAATAACACTAGAGACTCCCGTCGCAATCATTATTACGATTGCTGTTACACAAGCTCATGAGCAGGCGCCAAGCGTGATTCATCTAATGGCTGGAAGGTAAACAGAGGTAGAGCGTGTATATCATCTCTTTCAGGTGTCATTACTGTGTACTTTAGAGCCTTGTGAGCGCCAGAGAGCCATGATTTAATGATCTTTCACATACACGACAGACGCTGCTTTCAGTGACTCTTTGTTGGTCTTACCTGGACGCATTCTTATGCCCAAAGGACAGCTCTTCATCTAATGAAGTCTACATAACTAGATTTAGTTTAATGGAATGACTGTAAATCCAATGTTACTGGAATCTATAAAACCTTTTCAGCAAATACTCGGGTATATACAAAACTTTGGTGGCAGTAAGATTCTTTTAAAGATCAAAAGAGACAGTAAAGACAAAAAGATTCCGAAAAGAGTGTATCCCATTTTCTACAAACATATAAAGCTAACATAATAATCAGAAATGTTTCTTGAGCATCAATCATCATATCAGAATGATTGCTGAAGGATCATGTGACACTGAAGACTGGAGTAATGATGCTGAAAATCAGCTTTGATCACAGGAATAAATTACATTTTCTATTATTCACATAGAAAACAGCTATTTAAATTGTAAAATTATTTCACAATATTCCTGTTTTTACTGTATTTTGATTAAATAAATGCAGCCTTGATGAGCAGAAGAGACTTCATTCAAAAACATTTTAAAAAAGTATAGTATATTATTTAGTTTAGTGCTGTCGTTCGATTAATTGCATCTAACATAAAAGGTTGTGTTCATATAATGTGTAGAACTTTCCATTTAAACACCTGTGTACATGTAATATATATATATATATATATATATATATACTCAGCAAAAAAAGAAACGTCCCTTTTTCAGGACTGTGCATTTCAACAATAATGTTGTAAAAATCCAAATAACTTTACAGATCTTCATTGTAAAGGGTTTAAACAATGTTTTCCATGCATGTTCAATTAACCATAATCAATTAATTAACATGCACCTCTGGAATGGTCGTTAAGACCTTAACAGCTTACAAAAAGTAGGCATTTAAGGTCACAGTTCTAAAAACGCAGGACACTAAAGACTTGTCTACCGACTGTGAAAAACACCCAAAGAAAGATGCCCAGGGTCCCTGCTCATCTGCGTGAACGTGCGTTAGGCTGCTGCAGGGAGGCATGAGGACTGCTGATGGGCTATAGGGCAATAAATTGCCATGTCCGCACTGTGAGACGCCTGAGACAGCGCTACAGGGAGACAGGAAGGACAGCTGATCATCCTCTTTTAGTGTTCATACAAATATTTACACATTAAGTTTACTGAAAGTAAAAACAGTTGAAAGTCAGAGGACGTTTCTTTTTTTGCTGAGTATATATGTGTGTGTGTGTACACTGTATGTATATATATATATATATATATATATATATATATATAATATACACACATACGTGTGGAAAAGTGAATTTCATTGATGTCATTCGAAGTAACCAATATAAAGAGACCATTCTGGATCAAGTCATGTGGTCAATATCATGTGACAGGATGTGACATCATTCAGAGACCTGCAAAGGACCACATGGTCATGAAGCAAAGTAACTAACTCTCTCTTCACTATTTGAAAAATTCATGTTTTCACTTTCGCTCATACGCATGTCCCGAAACATCAGGTCATTCGGTGCAACCGCTATAAAACATGGAAAATGTTGTAATATTTTAAAAACTTGTACTAAATATAAAATGTTTGATTGTCCTTTTGCTAGATATCAGCCTGTTAGCATTGTTTGAAAATATCGTCATTCGGTAAAACCGAAATTTTGGTGAAACCGAATGACTTTTTTTGTCCATCTTGTAAAAAATGACAAAAGCAGTGATGATTATAAAATGCACATAATCTCATTGTTAACACTTAATAAAACTTCAAAATTAATTATATCTCCATTGTTTTTTTTTACACTTTTAAAAACCTTATTCATCAATGACCCATATACATATACATATATAGATATACATACATGCACACACATGATAGAAACACAAACTTTTATGTTAGATGCAATTAATTGTGAATAATCGCATTTAACATAAACGTTTGTTTATATAATATATATATACAGTACAGTCCAAAAGTTTGGAACCACTAAGATTTTTAATGTTTTTAAAAGAAGTTTCGTCTGCTCACCAAGGCTACATTTATTTAATTAAAAATACAGTAAAAAACAGTAATATTGTGAAATATTATTACAATTTAAAATAACTGTTTTCTATTTGAATATATTTCACAAAGTAATTTATTCCTGTGATGCAAAGCTGAATTTTCAGCATCATTACTCCAGTCTTCAGTGTCACATGATCCTTCAGAAATCATTCTAATATGCTGATCTGCTGCTCAAGAAACATTTAATGTGTACAATTGTACAAAATATTTGTGTACAATATTTTTTTCAGGATTATTTGATGAATAGAAAGTTCAAAAGAACAGTGTTTATCTGAAATCTAATCTTTTGTAACATTATAAATGTCTTTACTGCCACTTTTGATTGATTTAATGCATCCTTGCTGAATAAAAGTATTCATTTCTTTAATTTCTTTTCAAAAAAATAAAAATAAAAATTCTTACTGACCCCAAACTTTTGAACGGTAGTGTATAATGCTACAGAAGCTTTGTATTTCAGATAAATGCTGTTCTTTTGAACTTTCTATTCATCAAGGAATCCTGAAAAAAAAGTACACAACTGTTTTCAACATTGAAAATAATCATAAATGTTTCTTGAGCAGCAAATCAGCATATTAGAATGATTTCTGAAGGATCATGTGACACTGAAGACTGGAGTAATGATGCTGAAAATTCAGCTTTGCATCACAGGAATAAATTACTTTGTCAAATATATTTAAATAGTACACAGTTATTTTAATTTGTAATAATATTTCACAATATTACTGTTTTTTACTGTATTTTTAATTAAATAAATGTAGCCTTGGTGAGCAGACGAAACTTCTTTTAAAAACATTAGTGGTTCCAAACTTTTGGACTGTACTGTATGTATTTTATATATATATATATACACACACAACACACACACACACACACACACACAATATATAAATAATCTTTTATGTTAGATGCAATTAATCATTATTAATCAAACTAACATCCCTATATGCATGCATGTATATGTTACAATGCCAAAAAAAAACAATTCATGGTTTTAAAATGAATTAAGAAAATTAGAAAAAATTTTAGAAATTTTGTTGTTTTTTGGCGTTGTAACGTTTTCATAAGTAATTTGTGTACAATATAGGCATTAGAAACGAGAAAGAGTTGTAATCATCATGGTTTATTTCAGAGCACTGGGTCTTAACAGAGTTAAACAAAACTGATATTCTCTTTGAAACTATCACCCACTCCTTAAATGGTTAACTATAATTATAAATACACAATAACAGCACTGAAATGTATAAACAATTTTTTTCCTCATGTCCAGTTTAATCTCTGGTCACACTGTGTAACGTCCAATGGAAGTGGTCCGGCGGTAGATTGGCACAATGGAATGAGCTGGAGACGAACACTCACAAACTAGAAGCAACTTGTTGGGTTAAAAAAGGCAATGTAAGACAGAACTTCAGCAATAAAGCAGAATCATATCTGAAGAGTATCCATACACACATGGACTACTATGTTTCCAGGAATGCTTGAGAAGCTTTAATCGCAACACTTGATGTACAATATTCAGTCCGCTCTCAAAGGCCACGCACGAACACACTCAGAGTAAACACAAACAAACTGGTGGAAGATTAACTTTGGAACAATTTTCAGTATTGTTGTGGACAGTGGAGTCAAAAAGGTTGGCATTCATGTTTCAGTTTTACACTCGCTGAATAGCAATCGAAGTTGCTTTGGATAAAAGCATCTGCTAAATGATTAAATGTACATGTGAACGCATTAAAACTGCAGTGTGTACGTGGCCAAAGAGACACAACGACCGGCCGAGAGACTCTCACCTATTCACTTGTACAGTAGCTGCTGGTAATATCTAAAACTAGATACATCCTCAAATCCCTCCTGCATTTATACAAATAATTTAAAAATAAGCCCATAAAGGGCCGGGCCCGTCTCATAAGATCCTGTTCTGTACAAGCAAATAAAATATGAGCTCTTTAAAACATCAATTTCTCTTAACAAAATAATCTGATCCATTAAAAGTTCACATAGCAAAAAAGGTAACAGATCTCCATATATATATATATATATATATTTTTATATATATCTATATACACACATACTATTTTGGCAGACAGAACGCGAAGTAGTTCTTTATTGTAAACAGCTCTCTTCTTTCCTCACACGACGTCTCGTTACATTCATGGCTCCAGTTATAATTCCTCGTAAAGTTTGTGCTTGTAGAAAGGCCTTTGAGCGAAGCTCGGCCTCATCGACACACGCCTGACCCCAGAGACCGGCGTCGGTAGACGAGGCTTTGGCTTCACTCATGAAGACGCTCTCCGCTCAGAATCGTCCTGAGGGTAAGACGTGCAGAGGTCTTTTGAAATGTGTTCGGTACACGCTGACCCAGGGATTTATGGGATTTGGCGGGACGCTTCGGCACCCTCAGTTCTCCTCGTCCGTGATGTCGTCCTCTCCGACTGCCTTCTCCGGGATGGCCTCCAGGTTGGGGCGGCCCTTGGACTCCGACCCCGACGAGGGTCTCGCTCCTCCCTTGACCAGGTTACAGGTGAGGGCGGCGTAGTGGATCTGCTTCAGGTTTTCAAGCACTTCCGCCCGGGCGTGTTTCAACAGATCGGCCTGACCCTGAAACACAAGCACAGACGAGCGTCGTTCACTAGCTGCTAGACTCTAGTGTTCTTGCAGGTAAGATTCATGCAGAGACTTGTTCTTTTGCTTGCTGTATATACAGTAAACCTAAACTAAATTCAGTCAGCTTCAGTTTTTATGTGGAACCTATGAAATGTTTACCTATCAGAATATGCTGACATTTTTATTACTTATTCTGGAGTCATAATGATGTATGTATTTATTACACTAAAATAAAAACTTAAGTGTTAAAAAAATAAGTGTTATATATATATATACACATTTAAAACATTTATTGTGTAATGAATGTTTGTAATTGGCAAAATTAACAAAAAAGGAAAACAAATATGATGTATTGGCAAATTAGGTAAAACTAAAGAATAATATTTAAAAAAAAAAAATAATGCAAATTTTAAACAATATATAATAAAATATGTGTCAATTCACAAAAAACAAAACAAATAAGCAAAATATGTAAAGATAAACTTTTTTTAAAAAAAGCTGATAAAAATAGAAAAAGGACATAAAATTGTGAAAATTAAAACAAAAACTGATAATATAAAAATAAAATCCAATTCTATAAGTATGATAATAAAATATTATTATAATTATTATATACATATTCACACACACACACACACACAAGCACACATATATATACGCACACACATATACATGCACACACACACATCTACACGCAAACACACATATTTACGCACACACCCGTACACACACACACAAACACACGAGCACACATACATATTGTACACACACATTTACACACACGCACACATATATATTGTATACATGCACACACACACACACACACACACATGCATGCACACACACACACAAAATAAACATTCAATTGTGTTGAGATCAAAACTTAGAAGAGTGTGAGTGAATTTGGAGTGAAACTGAGCTTCAGATATATAATAAAATATGTGTAAATTCACAAAAAATGCACAAAAAAAAAACAAAACAAATGGGCAAATTATGTAAAGCTAAACTTTTTTTTTTTTTTTTTTTTTTTTAAAAAGCTGATAAAAATAAAAAAGGACATAAAATTAAAAAAATTAACCACCCAGGCTGAAGAAATGGAAATGATCAGCATACTCCATTTATGGAATTCTGATTTCTATTACAAGCTATTTGCTTCGTATTAAACAGTATTAAACTAGTGAGAATATTAATATTCATCATATATTCAAGATGCTAACTGCACACATCACAGCATCTTAAATCACAAGAAACACATCTGCATGGTAAAATCTTCTTATGCTAAAATATATGCAAATCTCAAACATTTTTCACAGGTGTTAACTGCCTGTTTAATGCTTCTTCTGTGATCACCTTCAGAATTGTGATGTTCCAGGTGAAGCTCTCGACGGATTTGTGGAGTTTTCTTCCCTTCAGTCCTTCTTTCATTGCCATGTCGTGTAGATTCTCATGAAACTCCATCGCTGAAACGACAGATTCAGAGGTTCAGATGAAGCAATACAAGTTTTGAAAGTCTCTTCTGCTCACCAAGGCTCGATTTATTTGATCACAAATACAGTAAAAATTGTGAAATATTTTTACAATGTAAAACAGCTGTTTTCTATGTGAATATATAGTAAAGTGTAATTTATTTCTGTGATCAAAGCTGAATTTTCAGCATCATTACTCCAGTCTTCAGTGTCACATGATCCTTCAGAAATCATTCTGATATGATGATTTGCTACTCAAGAAACATTGGTAACACTTTATAATAATTGCATGCTATGAAGCCTTAGTTAAGCATTAGTAAACAGTTAATTCATCAAAGCATTAATAGACATTATTAAGCAGTTTATAAATACATATAAAATAATAATAATATAATTTTAAATAATAATAATAATATATTTTTAAGCATGTGTTTAATTGAATTTTCATAGTTTGTTAAACATATAATTTTAAACACATTATAGATATGCATGCCTTATAAATGATGAATTAACTATTTACTAATGCTCAACTAATGCTTCATAGCATGCAGTTATTATAAAGTGTTACCGAAACATTTCTTATCATTTTCAATGTTGAATACTGCTTCATATTTTTAAGGGAAACCATGATTTTTTTTTTTTTAAAGAATTCTTTGATGAATAAAAAGTTCGAAATAGAATATTTTGCAGCATTATAAATGTCACTTTTGATAAATTTAATGCAAACTTTTAATAAAAGTATTTCATTTAAAAAAAAAATCTTACTAACTTATTGAGACCAAACGTTTAAACAGTGTAAATCACACCATTATGGAAGAGGATTAGGGCCAAGCAATAATAAAAAAATAAAACCATCTCGAGATTAAAGTTGTTAAATTTCGAGAAAAAAAGTCTTTAAATTACGAATTTGTTCTCATAATTTAACGACTTTTTTCTGAGAATTTAACGACATTTTTCTCATAATTTAACGAATTTGTTCTCATAATCTAACGACTTTTTTCTCGTAATTTAAGGAGTTTTTTCTTGTAATTTAACAAGTTTTTTCTCGTAATTTAACAAGTTTATTCTCAACATTTATCTCGACTTTTTTCTTGAAATTTAACGAGTTTTTTCTCGTAATTTAACGAGTTTATTCTCAACATTTTATCTCGACTTTTTTCTCGAAATTTAACGATTTTTTTCTTGTAATTTAACGAGTTTATTCCCAACATTTATCTTGACTTTTTTCTCGAAATTTAACGATTTTTTTCTCGTAATTTAACGAGAAAATTTAACAATTTAACAAGTTTATTCTCAACATTTTATCTCAACTTTTTTCTCGAAATTTAACGAGTTTTTTCTCGAAATTTAACGAGTTTTTTCTCGTAATTTAACAAGTTTATTCTCAACATTTTATTTCGACTTTTTTCTCGAAATTTAACGAGTTTTTTCTCGTAATTTAACGAGTTTATTCTCAACATTTATCTTGACTTTTTTCTCGTAATTTAACGAGTTTATTCTCAACATTTTATTTCGACTTTTTTCTCGAAATTTAATGAGTTTTTTCTCATAAGTTGTTAAATTTCGAGAAAAAAAGTCGTTAAATTACGAATTTGTTCTCATAATTGAATGACTTTTTTCTGAGAATTTAACGACATTTTTCTCATAATTTAACGAATTTGTTCTCATAATCTAACGACTTTTTTCTCGTAATTTAAGGAGTTTTTTCTTGTAATTTAACAAGTTTTTTCTCGTAATTTAACGAGTTTATTCTCAACATTTTATCTCGACTTTTTTCTCGTAATTTAACGATTTTTTTCTCGTAATTTAACGAGTTTATTCTCAACATTTATCTCGACTTTTTTCTTGAAATTTAACGAGTTTTTTTCTCGTAATTTAACGAGTTTATTCTCAACATTTTATTTCGACTTTTTTCTCTAAATTTAATGAGTTTTTTCTCGTAATTTAACGAGTTTATTCTCAACATTTTATTTCGACTTTTTTCTCTAAATTTAATGAGTTTTTTCTCGTAATTTAACGAGTTTATTATCAACATTTTATCTCGACTTTTTTCTCGTAATTTAACGAGTTTATTCTCAACATTTTATTTCGACTTTTTTCTCGAAATTTAACGAGTTTTTTCTCATAATTTAACGAGTTTATTCTCAACATTTTATCTCGACTTTTTTCTCGAAATTTAACGAGTTTCTTCTCAACATTTTATCTCGACTTTTTTCTCGAAATTTAACGAGTTTTTTCTCGTAATTTAACGAGTTTATTCTCAACATTTTATTTCGACTTTTTTCTCGAAATTTAACGAGTTTTTTCTCATAATTTAACGAGTTTATTCTCAACATTTTATCTCGACTTTTTTCTCGAAATTTAACGAGTTTTTTCTCGTAATTTAACGAGTTTATTCTCAACATTTTATTTCGACTTTTTTCTCGAAATTTAACGAGTTTTTTCTCATAATTTAACGAGTTTATTCTCAACATTTTATCTCGACTTTTTTCTCGAAATTTAACGAGTTTTTTCTCGTAATTTAACGAGTTTATTCTCAACATTTTATTTCGACTTTTTTCTCGAAATTTAACGAGTTTTTTCTCATAATTTAACGAGTTTCTTCTCAACATTTTATCTCGACTTTTTTCTCGAAATTTAACGAGTTTTTTCTCGTAATTTAACGAGTTTATTCTCAACATTTTATTTCGACTTTTTTCTCGAAATTTAACGAGTTTTTTCTCATAATTTAACGAGTTTATTCTCAACATTTTATCTCGACTTTTTTCTCGAAATTTAACGAGTTTTTTCTCGAAATTTAACGAGTTTATTCTCAACATTTTATCTCGACTTTTTTCTCGAAAGTTAACGAGTTTTTTCTCGTAATTTAACGAGTTTATTCTCAACATTTTATTTCGACTTTTTTCTCGAAATTTAACGAGTTTTTTCTCGTAATTTAACGAGTTTATTAACATTTTATTTCGACTTTTTTCTCGAAATTTAATGAGTTTTTCTCGTAATTTAATGAGTTTATTCTCAACATTTTGTCTCGACTTTTTTCTCGAAATTTAACGAGTTTTTTCTTGTAATTTAACGAGTTTATTATCAACATTTTATTTCGACTTTTTTCTCGAAATTTAACGAGTTTTTTCTCGTAATTTAATGAGTTTATTCTCAACATTTTGTCTCGACTTTTTTCTCGAAATTTAACAAGTTTTTTCTCGTAATTTAACAAGTTTATTCTCAACATTTTATTTCGACTTTTTTCTCGAAATTTAACGAGTTTTTTCTCGTAATTTAACGAGTTTATTCTCAACATTTTATTTCGACTTTTTTCTCGAAATTTAACGAGTTTTTTCTCGTAATTTAATGAGTTTATTCTCAACATTTTGTCTCGACTTTTTTCTCGAAATTTAACAAGTTTTTTCTCGTAATTTAACAAGTTTATTCTCAACATTTTATTTCGACTTTTTTCTCGAAATTTAACGAGTTTTTTCTCGTAATTTAACGAGTTTATTAACATTTTATTTCGACTTTTTTCTCGAAATTTAATGAGTTTTTTCTCGTAATTTAACGAGTTTATTCTCAACATTTTATCTCAACTTTTTTCTCGTAATTTAACGATTTTTTTCTCGTAATTTAACGAGTTTATTCTCAACATTTTATTTCGACTTTTTTCTCGAAATTTAACGAGTTTTTTCTCGTAATTTAACAAGTTTATTCTCAACATTTTATTTCGACTTTTTTCTCGAAATTTAACGAGTTTTTTCTCGTAATTTAATGAGTTTATTCTCAACATTTTGTCTCGACTTTTTTCTCGAAATTTAACGAGTTTTTTCTCGTAATTTAACGAGTTTATTCTCAACATTTTATTTCGACTTTTTTCTCGAAATTTAAAAACTTTAATCTCGAGATGGTTTTATTTTTTTATTATTGCTTGGCCCTAAGGTGGTAAAAATCCATGAGCAATTTTTTAATTTTTTAATTTACATTTATATACACAAATATAAAACATAATAAATGCAGTATATGCCTACATACATTTTGCTACAATCATTTTAATATATGAAAAGTTAATTTCCTTCAGAGTTTTTAATCAATTAATTTAAACAAATGGTTTGAACTGGTTGACAAAAATATATCACACCAACTCCAATGGAATTTTTCTGAACTGCAGTTCAAATCAGAGACATTATTAATACTTCTGTCTATTAATATATTAATATTTGAGTTGTGAGAAAAGAATCATTGCATATATATATATATATATATATATATATATATATATATATATATATATATATATATATATATAAACTTTATATAAACTGAGATGCACTGTGTATTCTGACACCTTTCTATCAGAACCAGCATTCTTCAGCAAACTGAGCTACAGGAGCTCGTCTGTCGGATCGGACCACACGGACCAAATCGCCATAACAGAGTACACATTTCTGTTTTTGGAACATGCACAACTCAAACATTGGGATAAACAATAAGGATGTCCAGTGTGAGAGTCATCTGAACTCCGGCCAGCAACAAAACCCTCACGCCTTTCAAGCTTTTGTACTTTCACAACTTTAGTTACCAGGATCAAAGAAACTCTGGGATGTGGGCGCACAGTTCAAACAAACACATTCACTTCCTGTCACGAGGCAGGTTTATTCTGCTGGTTCGGATTAAAGCCTCGTGGGAGACGTGAGGACGAGGCGTATTGTGTGACATACAGCAGATCACCTCATTGTGTTACGGGAGTCGTGGTATAAACTGTGAGCATCACGTTTATCCTTGAGCCGTGCGGCACAAACAAGGATGGTAAACGCTTGTGACGTGATCAGAAAACAGGTGCCTAATACAGAAAGAGAAAGAGAGAAATACAGAAGGTAGGAAGCAGAGATGAGAAGATGCGAGCGTGGGCGCAGCAGACAGACATGGAGTCCTTTCAGACTGCATTAACATCAAGGCAAAGAACACAGAAGAGATTTGTCACCCGAGAGCCACACCGTTCTGTTTCTGTCTTTGACTTTCTTTCATTCGCAGTGATCTGAAGAACGGACACTGAGGAAACACATCACTGTTTGGTGATAGTTTAGTTTGGTGTGCTGCGTCTTTAAATGCTTTTTCAGATATTGATAGTGCTCGATAAATAAAGTTATTGTCTCCTAAAAGAAAGAATTTACTCTAAACTACCTACGTAATAAATTTGCATAATGCCAGCCTATGGTTTTCATTGGCTGCCTACGAACATCATCTGCTTTGCCCCGCCCTCAAACACTGTAGCTGTTTCTGAGACTGGAAGAGTTTGGTTTGTTCATGTCGAGAAGACGCTGTTTTCTGCTGCCAAAGCAAATCCACTTTGATGAGATTGATATGATCGTTACTGTTCGTATCACTGTGTATAAAGCGCTGAGGAAGAGCTGAAATCCATATATGGTAATGGGTGTTTCATTTCAGACATCCGCTGTAAGCAGTTGACTAATCACAACAGACTGGGCCGTCTGACCAATCAGAGCAAAGCAGCTCTCTGAGAGGAGGAGTTTAGAGAGACGAACCGTTTTCAGACTCTTGAATAAATTAGATGATATTCAATGCATATTATGAGAAAATTCAAGCATGCATGTAAACTTATTGTAAGAGACTCCAAAACAAAATTATGAGCATTTAAAATAGCATAATAGGGGCGCTTTAAAATAAAAAGACACATATAAGATGCAGGCTGCACACAAACATGGCAAGGTGAAAATGCAATGTTTCAATCTTCCAGGACTCAAGATATGCAGGCTTATATCAGTCTGCCAGGAAACAACGATCACATGATGAAGATGAACTTGCATTTGAAAAGAACCAATAACCCACAAAGGAAAATCATGTCATAAAACAGTCCATATGATCTGTATGTCCTTTGCAGCTTTGACACTGTTATTGAACTGAACTGAATCAACAATGAACTGAATTGAGCTGAATATCAACACTATTGTTTTCTGTAGAGCTGCTTTACAGCTGAAATTGAATTTAATTTTGCATTATTGTTGCATTATTTGCAACACTTATTTTCCAGTTTATTAATGTGATGCTGCTTTGAAACGATCTGTATTGTATAAAGCGCTATATAAATAAATATGTTAATAGTGCTTAATAGCGAAATTAAAATTAATTGTGATTAATCATATCCAAAATAAAAGTTTGTTTACATAATATATGTGTACTGTGTATATTTATTATGCATATATAAATACACACACATGCATGCATATATTTAACACAATATATATATATATATATATATATATATATATATATATATATACACATATATATTTATTATAATATATATATACACATACACATACATATACATATATATATATATATATATATATAATTTGTAAATATTATACATGTATGTGTGTGTATTTATATATGCATAATAAATATACACATTACACACATATATTATGTAAACAAACTTTTAATTTGGATGCGATTAATTGCAATTAATCATTTGACAGCACCATTGTTAACTAAAACAAACTAGTTTTGTTAATTGAAATAAAACAAAAACTTTAAACAAAAATTACAAATTATGCTAAAACACTAAAAATACTAATGGGAAATAAATTAAACCTAAACAATAATATATAAAACCTAAGGAAAATATCAAAAACACATAACAAAATTACTAAAAAATTAAATATTACGAAAATATAAAAATAGAAGCTAATTCAAACTATAATAATATTGTATAAATAATATTAAAATAACACTGTCTGAGAAAATTTAAACTTTAAAGCATTAAATCATAAGGCATCAGAAGAAATTGTACTAATATTATTGCTCTTTTATGGTGTTTTTTGGTCCTTTTCAGAGATTAAAACAGGTCTTTTCCAGGAACACTTGAAACTAAACAGCAAAAACATCAGAATATTGCAAATGGCAGTGCATTTTCATGCATCAACTTGCACATTTGGTGTTCAGCAACTTGGCATGCACGGTTAAGAAATGAGGAGGAGGAGCAATCAGGATAGATACCGTTACAAAAAAGGACTATCAATGGGAATGCCTGTCAAACCCCGTGCTGTTTCTGTCTGTGTGTGAGAGCTAAACCGCCCATAAACGTGCTTTCTGTCATCCTTCTATATACAGTTGTGCAAACGATCCCACAGCTGTAAACCTTCACTGAAAGGCGCTTAAACGACGGTCTCTAGATGCAGATTGCTGGCCAATGAAGCAGCACACAAGCCTGAGGGGAGACAGCATTTGACTTGGTACAAATAGAGCAATAATGCTCAAGAGGGGGAAGCCATTACCGTGAATAGCGCGAGCATATTTCAAGATGATTTGTATTCATTCCTGACGTTACTTTCACACTCCGTTAACCTCAGCGGTGGTGGGCTCTCGTGTCTGCGAGCCCCTCGGATTTGACGGGCGGTAAGTAAGGAGAGGTGCTGTCGGGTTAATGATGCGTGATCGTGCCGAGGAAGGCGGCCAATGGCACTCCGACTGCTCTTCGTGGCAGGGGTTGCCTAGCAACATACTGTAGGCTGAGCGGGAAAACCCGGGCTGTCATTCCACACGCTCAGCGTCTCTGTGAAGGCATGCTCTGTGACACAGCGCAGACACCATGAAAGAAAGCCGCAGCCCCTGAATGCACGTGCGAGGGCGGCAGCGTGCTTCTAAGGCACCTGCTCATCACTTCATAGCCTTTTATGTGCTTTAAATGACTTCATTTTTCAGAAATGCCTGAACTCTGGCACAGCTATGCCTCATGCACCGCCTGTCAACCGCAACAAGAGTGACTGCAGTGGAAACATGCAACTTGTTTTTTGGCGGTGCAAACTAACTAAGCTTGCCTTTTTCACAGCATTTTAGATGCACAAACTTTTACACAACTAGATTGAAGATGCATTGCACTAAAAAAATTAAATGATAATATCTTCTTTTGTGTTGACAAAAGAGAGCAACATGAGAGCGAGTAAATGATGACAGAATTTTCATTTTTAGGTGAATTATTGCCATCGACATAGCCTACACATCCACTAGAGCTGCACAATTAATCGTTAAAAGATTGCAATCTCAATTCAAACACCCACGCAATCTCATTCCTAAATGACAACGATTAACCTCTGTGTCTATTAAACCCTTGACAAAACCACACTGGAACAAATCTGCGTTGGCACTGCTTCTGATCCAGAGAGAGCCGTTGTCATATACGAAACTACTGCACAAACTGTCTTTTAAACCGCACAGTATTGTTATTTCAGTTTCAAATATTCATATTAGCACAGAAGAACTGGGATAAAAGTTTATAGTTCGGATATAAACACTGATGTGTGCTGAAGAGATAAAAATAGAGCAAATCACCTTTTGAAAGTAATATCTAGCGTCTAGTGCATTTACATAGAAAAACAACGAAAAAGTGTGAGCATAGAAAACAATGTTTTCACTCACTGAACCCTGCAATCATCATTAACGTTCTGTCTGAAGTCCAATAAATACAAATCATTGCTTACAGTTTCTGAAAACGTTCAATAGGCACATTTACATGGAAAAGGCAGCACAGAAACCAAATCTGAAGCGGCATAAAATGAGACTGCATATACAAGTTTTTCTTGGCATGGATTTGGAGCAGATCAAAACCCACACTGGAACTATCATTGAGGTACTGACAGACTGTCCTTCTCTGGCAACATGAAGTGACATGGCGGGTGTCGTCGCTAATGTGTGATTCTGTGTTGTATCTTCCATGTTCACATGCCTTTGTTTTTTCAGATCTTTACTGTAGTTCTCATCATGAAGATAAGTTGGGTGTCTTTTGGTGCAAATGTCACAGGTGAGGCGGTGTAAACAGTCCTTTTGCATCCAATTTAATGTCTTTAACATATGTCCTTCTATCTTCCAGAGACATTTTCATGAAGTTTGGACATTTGTGAAGCTGGTGTATGCCCTCGCACAATATGCATGGAGGTCCCATGTGCATTTTGGTTGTTAGTTGTTTGTCAGTTTGCACAGCAGTCTTCATGTTAAATGCACTTGCCTTATTCCTTTTATTGTCCTTTTATCGTTGGTTGCCTCCATAGTTTTTGTAACAATTTTTGATTTTCACCACAGTCGTTTAGTATTTCCAATCCTTTTACATGAGGCATAGCACGCATGCATGCATTTACAAAATCTGCAAAGTTTCTCAATCCTTCAGCATCCTTTGAGTGTATTTTTGGCCAGCAGGACAGTTTCTCTCTATATGCTCTCTGAATAACAAATGTCTGACCATATCGTTGGTTGAGCCTTCTTGGTAAGCTTCTTCATCGTTTCTATAGGAAGTTCCCTCAAGGCATTTACGAGCCGGACCACTCGCATACCTTTTTAAGTAGTACAGTTTATCTGCAGCAGAGATGCCCTTTTGGTCAATTAGTGACATGAAGGTGGATTCCCATTCAATAAAGTGAATTGTATACTAATGGCTCTGGGGTAGAAAGTCTATTCATCATTATACTGTCCTGCACAGGCTTTGCAAGCCGAGTGACACTGGGGGGCTCCGACAACATGGATGAGTTATACAGGGGTTGGTGCAGGGGGTTGCGGTGTATAATTTGGGTTCACCTGTTCTCTCTTGATTGGCTGAGCATCATCCATCTGTTTTATCTCTCTGTCTGAGGCTGCCTTTACATCCTTTTCAGCTTGCAGACGTTCTAGCTCAGTTTTCTGTATTTCTATTTCTTTCTTATGTTGCTCCTCTAGAGCCTTTATCCTTTCTTTTTGCTTTCTTTCCTCTTGTGCTATCTTATATTCAGCTTCTCTTGCCGCTAATTCTGCATCTGCATCAACCCGTTTTGATGCAAGGTATGATGGTGAGGAGCGGTGGGAGATACTTGAGTATATGGAAAGTGCATATTCACGATCTAAAAGCTCACGTAGATGACCTTTCACGTTCTGCATCAATCTCCATCAATGCCAGTTAATCTTTCAAAGATTATTTTCACAAAGTTACTGCTTCACATGCATCAATTTTTCTCCGTAAATCAGTTGATGGTGCTACATAGCTCCTCATCTCAGTGGAAAGTCTCATGTCTTCATGCCTTCCTTTCTCCAAATCGTCTGCCAGTGATGACAGCTGTGTTTCAGTTACGTCTGACTTTAATCATTCTCTTGTCTCTTGTGATTGTGCTTTCCACTGTTCATATAAATTCACGAGTCTTTTTTCCTTTTTACTTGCTTCTAGTGTGGCAAGTTCAAACTAGACAGACATTTAAGGGATACGGTACAGTCACACCACTTATTACATGGCATTTTACCACATAAATAATTATGGAGATAAGAGATATTGAGATGAAACTGATTTAAAATTGTACCTGTTTGTTGTCTTATAATCCATTACAGTGAACACGAAATAAACATCTGAAGGTATGTTGAAAGATACAGTACAACTTACCGGAATCCATATCATGTCTCGTTTAATTGCTCAGTGTTTTAAAACATTAATAAAACAACTTGTAAACATTGTAACGTAACATCAGAACTAACATTCAGTGACCATAAACTCGTTAGTCAGCTAGAAAAATAAGCATTTAGCTAAATATATGCACCATCTTACATAGTAATTATAATTTTTAATTTTCTTCAATAGTGTATATAATGCATGTTTGAATAAATCCGTCAAGTTGACAGCCATCATTTAAATGTCAATATTTCAAAAGACAAATTGGAGTATAAATAATTTTAAAGTTAGTAGGCCTATTATAGCTTCATTATTTTAAAAATTCCCTTAAGTTTGTATACAGATCAGTTCATTTCAACCTTTAATATTAATGTAGTACCAAATGATTCCCATACAGCATTAGTTGAGATTTTTTTTTTCTTGAGAAAACTTGTACTGTACCTGATATACAGTATATCCAAAATAACTGAATAAGCAAAATGCACAATGCTATGATGACAGACTGGCAGGAAATGGTGCAAAACAGCCTGCCAAACAGGGTGATATTGTGACATACTGATAAGCTTCGTCTTTTATTGTTAATAATAGTTGCAACTCTTAAATGTGCATTGAAAAAACTGATAAAACCTATTATCCAGGGATCATATTCATATAACATCTAGACTAAATGTAGATCATAACTGGCAGAGTTAGATGGTGATTGACACTAAGCAGTAGAAAATCAGTCCAGATCTCCAGCTGTAAAAGTTTTTGGCTGTCAAAGTCTTTTGTTGCTTATAATAAATTGACATGTTGATAACACACACATCAGCAGTCTTTCAGAATGCTCTCAATTACACGAAGCCTAGATCAGATACATACTGTATGCATTATTGAGTGTGGCGGTGCTTATGGGATGTCGCTCTGGGATGGATGAGTATGAGGCTGGGAGGGAAAAAACAGTATATTCACTACAAAAAAAACTAGACTACACCACTGATCAGAACCTCTAGTAAATTATATGTTATTTTGTTTAGCTGTCTGTTCAGAATCAGTTTGAAACAAAAAAAATGTGATTCTCAATTAATCCAGAATCGTGCAGCTCTGATATCCACCTTATTTTTTAACATAAGACTTGAATGTGTGAATCTTCTGGTCTCATCTGCTTCCAGTTATTTTAGCTGTCCGAAAAAAGTTTTTTATGCTGCCAACTGGTATTTATTATCATATTATTATCGTAATCATGAACACACCGGTTTGTGGTACAAATAGTTTTACCGTTTACTTCACTTTGTTATTCTTCTGGTTATTTACCTGTAGTGGCTAATGAATCTGAAGTCTCGCACATTCACAGAAAATAGCTTACTTCTGCAATGCAATGGTATATTTTGCAATGCAGTTTTTTTTTTTTCAGTAAATTGCATATTCAACCCTGCTGCAAATAAAAACAAAAACAGCAAATTCAAAAATAATGCATCATGATTTGTCATTACTGTATGTTGAGACTCACTGGCCAACTCAAATAAAAAACACTCTCTCTGCTCGTCCTGCAGATTATCATAATCATCTTAATAAGCATGCAACTTTTGACCCTGTATTTTCAAAATATTTTGTAATATGGCATGTCAAGTTGAGACCCTGCATTCTGTTCCATTCTGTTCTCCTTATTAGTGTGCACTGTTTCTGAACTCCCTGAAATGCCTCCACTGTACTCTTGAGTTTCCTCATGTCACAATATTCCTAATTTAAATAATTCATACGCAGAATAAAGGGGCGGGGCCTGTTTGAGTTAGTTAGTAGTGCGTTGAAACTGGTGGTTATGATAAGGGGTGAGACATTTCCCAAACACCAATCACAACACACTGCTCCAAACGACCAATCAGAGCACATTGTGCTTTTCAGAAGGAGGGGCTTCATAGAGACGGGAACTAAACAGAGCGTTACTGACAGACTGGGAAGAGAGGAGCTGCAACAATGGAGAACATGGGGAAAATTTAAAAAAACCTATTCTAGTAGAGCCCAAAAACAAATCAAGACTTTGAAAAGTGCATAAAATGTCCTCTCATCACAAAATGCAACTAAATTTCCAATTGATTTCAAATTAAACTCTCCACCATACCACCCAATCTGGTCCACTCAGGGGGCCAGTCATCATCCCCTACAGGTAGAAGTCGTAACTACACCATTATGGAGGCAAAAATCATTGTTTTATCTAAAATGGAATGCTAATTCATTCAAATTAAAAGGGAATGGTAGAGCATTACAGACAGACTGGGAAGAGAGGAGTTGCAGCAAAGCACTATCTTGGTCATGCATGTCAAATCCAAAGCACATAACCACAGCCTCCTCACAAGCATCAACTCCCACTGGCATCAGGGTGATTGTTAGTGCACAAATTTTCAAATATTTACAGCAAAAGTATGTCCTCCACTGGTCTTTTAGACAATTAGAGCACTGGCTGGCACTGTTATTGTTATTTACTCTGCCTGTAGATCAATACCTGCTTATGTCTTTTGCAGTGGCCAGTTTTGATTACACAAGCCTGTCGATGCCGGAGTTTTCCACTGGATTCCATGGGGGAATGGGCAAGTATTGACCCACTTTTCCTATTCACAGTTAGCAGCTATTCACTCAGCATAAAGCTCCATCAGTCCATCTCTGCCTCCGATACGCCACACCTCAAATGAAGTAAAGCTACTGCCGGTGGGCCATTCAAGCACATTTAACAATGAGCCAGGCAGAGATGGGCTTCTTAAGAGAGGAAAGAAACCACAGAGATTGATTTACGGTGTTTACTGCAGATTAGACAAAGCCGTTCTCTGTGCGCTTGTACTGGGACAAAAGACGATGAATATTTGATGTGGCCACAGACTCTGGAAATCAATAACATCTTTGTGGTTTTGGCTCACTTCTAACACAGGATATTAAATTGCATTAACAGTGTTGAAAAATTAGAGTGTTAAGCAGAAGAAATCAAAGTAGGAAGTGGCTGAGAGATAGTTTTATGATGAACATACATTTTCTGAAGGAAGCGTGAGTGGTGTCATAAGTCTGATCACTTAGAAAAGTAACAGCAAGCCTTTCCTTGACAAGCAGTATGATTTAGGAACATTTACTACTCAAAGGGTTAAGGATTTGAACAAACTCTTAATTCTAAGTATGAGCAACAGTCATAGTGAAGTAAAGGTGAAGATTTTAACATTCTCTTAACCTAATTATTGTTCATTGACTTATTATGAGTTTTGGGGCGTGGCTACTGTAGAAGGCTGAGAGTTTGGGGCGGGGCTGATGTATTAGGTGGCGAGATTGGGGCGTGGCTACTGTAGCAGGTGGAGAGTTTGGGGCGTGGCTACTGTAGTAGGCGGAGAGTTTGGGGTGTGGCTACTGTAGCAGGCGGAGAGTTTGGGGTGTGGCTACTGTAACAGGCGGAGAGTTTGGGCGTGGCTACTGTAGCAAGCGGAGAGTTTGGGGCGTGGCTACTGTAGCAGGTGGAGAGTTTAGGGTGTGGCTACTGTAGCAGGCGGTGAGTTTGGGGTGTGGCTACTGTAGCAGGCGGAGAGTTTGGGGTGTGGCTACTGTAGCAGGCGGAGAGATTGGGGTGTGGCTACTGTAGCAGGCGGAGAGTTTGGGGTGTGGCTACTGTAACAGTTGGAGAGTTTGGGGTGTGACTACTGTAGCAGGTGGAGAGTTTAGGGCGTGGCTACTGTAACAGTTGGAGAGTTTGGGGTGTGGCTACTGTAGCAGGCGGAGAGTTTGGGGCGTGGCTACTGTAGCAGGCGGAGAGTTTGGGGCGTGGCTACTGTAGCAGGTGGAGAGTTTGGGGCATGGCTACTGTAACAGTTGGAGAGTTTGGGGTGTGGCTAGTTTGGGGTGTGACTACTGTAGCAGGTGGAGAGTTTGGGGCATGGCTACTGTAACAGTTGGAGAGTTTGGGGTGTGGCTAGTTTGGGGTGTGACTACTGTAGCAGGTGGAGAGTTTGGGGCGTGGCTACTGTAACAGTTGGAGAGTTTGGGGTGTGGCTACTGTAGCAGGTGGAGAGTTTGGGGCATGGCTACTGTAACAGTTGGAGAGTTTGGGGTGTGGCTAGTTTGGGGTGTGACTACTGTAGCAGGTGGAGAGTTTGGGGCGTGGCTACTGTAACAGTTGGAGAGTTTGGGGTGTGGCTACTGTAGAAGGCGGAGAGTTTGGGGCATGGCTACTGTAGCAGGCGGAGAGTTTGGGGTGTGGCTAGTTTGGGGTGTGACTACTGTAGCAGGTGGAGAGTTTGGGGCGTGGTTACTGTAACAGTTGGAGAGTTTGGGGTGTGGCTACTGTAGTAGGCGGAGAGTTTGGGGCGTGGCTACTGTAGCAGGCAGAGAGTTTGGGGCGTGGCTACTGTAGCAGGCAGAGTTTGGGGCGTGGCTACTGTAGCAGGCGGAAAGTTTGGGGCGTGGCTACTGTAGCAGGCAGAGAGTTTGGGGCGTGGCTACTGTAGCAGGTGGAGAGTTTGGGGCGTGGCTACTGTAGCAGGCGGAGAGTTTGGGGTGTCAGAGGGTGTTTAGCCGCTGTCAGACCATGACTGACGCGTTATAGAAGGATGTTGGATGGGTTTATTATAAGCAAGACGCTCGCGTTCACTCTAGACGGAGGGTTAGCCAACTCTTACACATAGCAAAACAGCTAAATGTACCTTTTATTGAAAGTACTTTTACCTGTTGAGACATGCCTTCACAAGTACCCGTAAGAGCTGTAGTTGGAGAAGGCACAAAGTGTGTAAGGGGAGTTTGCAAAATATGCTTTATTAGTGTAATTCCACTAGGTGCCACTAGTATCGCAGAAACTACATAATTCACATTTAACAAGCATCAATTACTGCTGTGCATCAAGATTTATTTGCCCATTATTGAAGCCAAACAGTACAGGAAACGACACGTGGTATTGAAGCAATGATTCAGTGTTGGCTTGACAAAACAAATGGTAGTGTGTGTGCATTTGGGTTGTGATAATTGCTCATCCAGAGAACATATAATGAAGTCTAACAGCTTCCTGTGCCAAGATTCCATCAGCTACGATCAATGAAGCACACTGCCAGCCTTCCGCATCGATCACCTGCCAATCACTGTCTCCCAGCAACAAACCCAAGATGCAAAAAAACCTGAAAATGATTATCAATGTTTCCACTCCGCATCGGAAGGTTTTATGAACACATTAGCACATAAACAGATAAAGGGCGATGGGGGAAATGAGGAATCACAGCAGGAATGACGCACCACTTTGTGCTTTGTCACATCTGATAAAAAGCAAAACTTGAAATGGTATCATTTGCCTGGGTATATTTCATTTTGTCTGTAAATTTTGATCTGATTTGATTTGTGAGATCAGAAGTGAAGCTAAAGATGAAGCCACGTCGCTCGCTGAATACTACATTGTGCACTTCAAAAAAGAAAAATCAATGCAATTTCAAAAGGCCACAGATGCACCTTAAAATTGCATGAATGCTTGATAAAACAGACGCCGCCTTTCTTCTGCATTTGGTCGTTCTCTTTCATTTCAGAGCACATGCAATTGAGCCTGATCTTCTGTTGGCGTCAGCATTGATTTCAGGGCTTTGATAGGCCATATATGTTTACCCTTTTAGTGCCCTGTTAATTAGAGAACAGAGAGCGAATGACACTATTGAGAGTCAAAAAACCCCACTTGAACGGTGTTTGAAAGGCATCACACAGGTGAAGAGAAAAGCATGCACAATGAGTCTTATACAACACACCGTGGCATAATTAGTTGTTTCTCTTTGAGCTTTTTTAGTATGAACACACTTGTGTTTTCCGCACTCTATTTCAGAGGGAAGTGCGATCGAAGGGACACGTCGATCGGCTGTGTTCCAAGAAACATCCCTCCCTCGTGGAACACTGTGTTTTTCTCTCTCTCTCGCTCTCCTTGTCTTTGATTGCATTCTCTCTTAAGGTTTTTCATTCTTACCTGCTTTCTGGACTTGCAGTATTCGCTCGTACACGCTGTCAGAGTTCTCCAGCAGCGTTCGGCTGGTCTGGATCTGTGAACACAGGAAAAAGAGGTCACGTAATGAGCATCTGTGCGGTTACGGTCACAATCTGATGACAGCTCATTTGTAGTGGCCTGATACTCGTGTACATTCAGAGGTCATGCGAAATACAACTGACGCATTCTAAAAATAAAATAAAAAAGCAAAATTAAATTAAAATAAAATTATATAGGTAGTAATAAATAATAATAAATAAATATATAAATAATAAATAATAAAAATTAATATATAATAAATAATAATAAAATAATAAAAATAATAAAAATTAAAATAAATTCTATTCTACTTTTGTATAAATGGCAGGAAGACATGGATGTATGCCTGAATATGGGTCATGGTAGCTGCATAAATATTATATTATTATAAATATAAATAAATATTATTACAAAGGTCATTCAAAGCATAACAAATACATTCCAGCCATACAAAAATAAAACAAAAAAATAAAATAAAACAAATTAGTATTCTGTACTACTTTGTATAAATGGCAGGAAGATTTTTGTGTTTATGAATTTATGCCTGAATATGGGCCATATAGTAACTATGAAAGATATTAAAAATATTATCAGAGGTCATATGAAACGTAACAAATACATTATAATCACCAGAACAATAAATAATAAATAAATAAAAAAATAATAAAAATAAGATATAAAAAATAAGATACAATTAAAAAATAAAAAAAAATACAAAAAAAATACATTTTATTCCTGAATATGGGTCATATAGTAGCTGTATAATTTAAAGA
>VTFQ01000010.1:44118709-44321209 GCA_036281575.1 Ancherythroculter nigrocauda
TTGACCTGGCTCCATTTATGTCTTCTGTTCTTAAGGGTGCTTGCTAATCTAAGTTTTCAAATGTACAATGTAAAAAATCACGTGCTCACCCTCCTGTTTCACAGGTACGTGTCTCAGTGGAGGGGCCGTAGCAGGGATTGTTGTTGCCTGTGTTGTTGCACTCATCATAATTATTATTGTCATTATTGTGCTCCTGCGACAAAGAAATGGTATGTGCCTCCTAAATGCTTCTGTCTGCTCTTTTGCTTTATGATGCTAAAGGCTCTGACATGCTCATATGCTTATATTCACAGTTGATCGGAGACTCAAAGATGCTATTGGACTTCAGAAGACGAACCAGAATGAAGGCACCACAGTAAGACAGTGCCACCTTCTCCTATTGTGTTCTGTGTAATGTAGATTAATACCTCTTAGGGCTGTAAAAAAAAAATTTTTTTTTTCTAAATATTTTACAATCCTCTTTAATTATTTTACAAATAATATTAATATTTTTTTATTCATAATAATAATCATTTTTATTTAATAATAATAATATAATAATAACATTTATTATTGTTTCCATTAAAAAAGTAAATGAATTGTTTAAAAACATTGTTTTTACTAAAATATTGTATATTGAATATTTATTATACAAAACAACATTAAAATATAACAATAATAATAATTTATATAATATTATTATTTGATAATAATAATAATATTAAATATATATAATATTATATTATTTATATATTATATTATATAGTATTATTATTATTATTAATAATAAAATAATAATTTATATAATATTATTAAAATAATAATAATTATATATATATATATATATATATATATAACTAATTTATATGTAATTTTATATATATATATATATATATATATATATATATATATATATATATATAATATATAACTAATTTATATGTAATTTATTTATATATATATATATATATATATATATATATATATATATATATATATATATTCAAAACGACATAAAACTAAATACAAAGTAATAATCAACAACATTTGGACACATTTTACTAAAAGGTTTTGATGCAAGACAGATATTGCAAACATTTTTTACAGATGACAAACAAATCATTGACTTTTGAATTGATTGATTAAACTTGACAGTTTCTGAACTGATACACGTCAATGAATGAAAAACTTCAACTCTAGCACTGTTTTTGCTTCTTAAGATGGTATTACAACATCTTTATATTAACACTTTCATACTCGCTAGTATAATGTCTTTTAGAAAAACCTAATAGCCACATAAAAGTACCTTGTACTCATTGCAAAGTTCATGATGCTGCCCAGCCTTAACATCTTTTCCAATAATGCCTCTTTTTCAGATTGCAAACAGAGCTCTTGTCAATGAAAACCACCCTGATCCAACATTACACAATTCACTGCCACAGAACTTCACTGCCATTTCCAATAACAACAATGGGAACATCGACACAATGCCACAAAACATTCCCAGCAGCTCCAACCCACTTCATCATAATGGCCATCTGAGCACAGATGTATTTCACCACAACTTTAGTACACTCCCAGACAATGGGCATCAAAACAACAATTCATATCCAAACAATGACCCTCAGAGGTCGTTCCCACAGCCTGTCCAGCACAATCCTAATATTCTCATACAAACGGGTAGTTCTCAGCCTGGTGCACTTGCCCATACAGTTCATGTAAACCTCAACACATTGCCACGTACTGACCAGCTAAACAATGCGCAACCTCAAACGGTGCATGTTAACCTGAACACATACCCTCCAGAAGCAAACCAGCCAAGTCAGGCAAACCGGCAACATGCAGACCAGAGAGAAAGTGCACTACATAGTCAACATACAAATGCCAGCCATCAAAATCTTTCTCAGACTGGTTTCTTGAACTCTGAGTCTTTGAGTTTGGGTAATCAAACACAGACAATGCTCAATAATGCTTCAACAAATAGATCTCGCCAACCCAACAGCCTCATTCAGACGGGCCGCTCGCACCCTACCAACCAAACCAATGCAAATCACCGAACTGCCAACTCGCGATCATCAGCAGAGGAGCAAACTCAACATTCAAACCCTGTTCGGACCAACAACCGGTTAAATGACACACACACCAGCACGCGCCTCCAGCAGATGCCTTGGGATCGTTTGCAGGGAACGCCGGCGTACCCCAACCGTGAAGTTGACAGCTCGGACAGCAGCGGATCCTCGGAATGGCGGCCTAGATCTCCACAGCGAAATGCACAGCAGGGTCGTTCTGGTCGGAGATCCCGAGAGATTGAACCTGCGAGCAGGACGATACAAGCTCCTTCTGCTTCCCAAAGAGGAGACCTCCAAAGACCAATCGCTCCCAACATGCTCAACCAATCTCAAATGAACCCAAATGTGCAGAGGCAAGTGATACAACAGAGCATCAGCACACAGCCGCAAACACAGACTACAGTTCCTCAAATCCAAACCTCTCCAGGTCAGAATCCAATCCATATTGGTCCACCTTTGGGAACGACAACATCTCAAAGTCATCCTCAGACACAAACTGCCACCAGACCACATCAGACCGTGGCTCAGCCATCCATTCCTCTTACTCAGGCTGCACTACAACAACACACCGCCCAGACCGATAACCCTTTCACCAACCGGATCCAGCATACTCAAGCTGCTCTGCAGAACCCTGGACCTTCTCAGCCCATCCAGCAGCTCAACAAAGCTGGTCAGAGGCCTCCTACTCCACCTCCAGTGTTGAGGCCGGCCGAGTTCCAGGCGCTTCCACGTGAACGCGTGCAACAGGCACGTAACATCCAGCCTGTGAAAGTGCAACACAGACACAGACCTCCAAACATGCAAAGACAGACTCAAGTGTGGCATACGAGCCCTCAACGATTGCCAGGAATGCATCCCATGCATGGACACCCAATGCACATGCAACAGGTTAGTAACTTTAAATAAGTGAAATGCAGAAGTTTGTCATGATTCTTGGGTGCTACAGTGTAAAAAAAATAAGTCATGGCAACATGTTTTTCCATTTCTTTAACTTGTCAAAATAATTTAACCAGTTTCAACTTCATTTTTCATCCTCATTTTTAACTTTATTCAACAACATTAAAAATGCACTGTTTCTTACCGCAGGGAATGAGGGTTACAAAAGTAACCGAGATGTTCATTGTCAGGTCATGTTAACTAATGTACAGTGGTTACGGAAAGTAATCATTAATGTACACACAGCACCCCATATTGACAGAAAAACACAGAATTGTTGACATTTTTGCAGATTTATTAAAAAATAAAAACTGAAATATCACATGGTCCTAAGTATTCAGACCCTTTGCTCGGTATTCAGTAGAAGCACCCTTTTGAACTAATACAGCCATGAGTCTTTTTGGGAAAGATGCAACAAGTTTTTCACACCTGGATTTGGGGATCCTCTGCCATTCCTCCTTGCAGATCCTCTCCAGTTCTGTCAGGTTGGTGAAGTTGTTGTGAAGCCACTCCTTCGTTATTTTAGCTGTGTGCTTAGGGTCATTGTCTTGTTAGAAGGTAAACCTTCAGCCCAGTCTGAGGTTCTGAGCACTCTGGAGAAGGTTTTTGTCCAGGATATCCCTGTACTTGGCCGCATTCATCTTTCCCTCGATTGCAACCAGTCGTCCTGTCCCGGCAGCTGAAAAACAGCTCTAGGAAGGGTTCTGGTCATCCCAAATGTCTTCCATTTAAGGATTATGGAGGCCACTGTGCTCTTAGGAACCTTAAGTGCAGCAGAAATTTTTGTGTAGCCTTGGCCAGATCTGTGCCTTGCCACAATTCTGTCTCTGAGCTCTTCAGGCAGTTCCTTTGACCTCATGATTCTCATTTGCTCTGACATGCACTGTGAGCTGTAAGGTCTTATATAGACAGGTGTGTGGCTTTCCTAATCAAGTCCAATCAGTATAATCAAACACAGCTGGACTCAAATTAAGGTGTAGAACCATCTCAAGGATGATCAGAAGAAATGGACAGCACCTGAGTTAAATATATGAGTGTCACAGCAAAGGGTTTGAATACTTAGGACCATGTGATATTTCAGTTTTTCTTTTTTAATAAATCTGCAAAAATGTCAACAATTCTGTGTTTTTCTGTCAATATGGGGTGCTGTGTGTACATTAATGAGGAAAAAAAATGAACTTAAATGATTTTAGCAAATGGCTGCAATATAACAAAGAGTGAAAAATTTAAGGGGGTCTGAATACTTTCCGTACCCACTGTAGTTAACTAATGTTTACCAATAAGAACATGACTTACGTTAAACCAGGTGTCCCCCGACACCTCACACCTAAGAATGGCTACTCTGACTACATCAGGTAAACCATGATGCCTAAAGGTCTTTGCACACTGAGTCCGAAATTCGTGTCCAAAATAAAATAAATCCAACCTCACGTTGTGTCAATCACATTTACACGCTGCCTCCGAAACTTTCCTCCGTCATAAAAAAATTTGGATCAGGTTAGATTTTCTAACATCCTGAAGTAAACTCAGGATAAACGTGCAGCTCCTTGATGAGGTGGAACTCTCCTTCCTCTCTATGCAATCTTGGGATTGGATGGACCCAATATTTCCTCTTTCTTTGCCTGCGTCTCTGTGCATTCGATCCATCCTAAATAGTATGTGACGGTAGTAATATTCAATACTATTTAGGGTGGATACTAGTATGCACATTGGGATGCAGGGTTTTCTCTTTTAAGAAGAGAGGACAACTAAATCATGCTCACAGTTTGAAAACTCCATTTTGTGTTGTTTTGCAAATTTTTTTTGCAATGTATTCATTAATACGCATCGGACTCAGTGTGCAAGGTCTATGTGCGTGACGAATTTTTAGGATCACGAATACGAAAAAACGCATACAAAAATTTCAGACTCGGTGTGCAAAGACCTTAAGACTAGAAATACTAGTATTCTGACTGCATAAGATGCCTATGAATAATAGCCACTCTGACTTACGTCGGTAACCCCCGATGCCTAAGAGCTTCACTCTGAGTCGGACGATGTCTTGCCCCCTATGAACACTATCACTTGGGAATAAAGGTCTCTAGTGTTCCACTAACCTACATTATCACATTATTTTCTCTAATATGTTTGTTTCTTATGTATACTTCTGTTAGGTAAAAGTAGATTTGGATTGAGCTTATTTGTAGGGTCATGAAGTTAAATATATACAGTATATATTGTTAGTCGGTGTATCCTTTTATCTTACACCTTTAACCCTAGGATTATTCAGGTAAGTTAGGTTAGTCAAATCTAACCTAATCCATAAAGTACTCACCCGCCAGCAGGTTGAAGTCCTTCAGGAATGATGTAGAAGACTTCCTTGTGGTTGTTCGTTTTTTGAGGCTCAGTTTGTATTTATTAAAGTATCACAGGAGGCAATCGTAACAATAACACTTATTTTAGTAATTACAATACAAAGCATTTAATGCAAAAAAAAAAAAAAAAGAAAATTCAAAATCCACTAAAGGCCTGTACACACCGGGACGAATATTGCAGCATTTTTCGAGACGTTTTTTGTGTTCATGCCCAAGCGATTTTCACTAGCATGCAAATTCACTCCCTGCCAGTATGTGGTGCTTGTGCTTAATGGTAGTGCAAATAAACATATTTATGATATTAATAAAGTTAAAGAAGATAAAAATGCAGATATTAAATAGCATATATATGACATATGAGAGATGAGAGATGGTTAGAAACGGTAGTGCAAATAAACATATTTATGAAATAGACATTCTCAACTATATTTCTTGAATTTAAAAGAAAAAAAAAACAAACAAACAGTAAAAATACAGAAATAATACACATCTATTGGTGTGGCCAAGAAGTGGCAGAGTGGCGGTTTTTAACGTGGTGTGTCAAACCAAAAAAATGAACCTGAGGCGTTTTTAAAAAAATTACGCTTTGACGCCTGCCGTTTTTCGTGTCAAGAGGCGCAAAACGTCGGTGATAATCGCGTGCGATATTCATCCCGGTGTGTACAGGCCTTAAGCCAGGGGTGTCCAGACTCGGTCCTGGAGGGCCACTGTCCTGCAGAGTTTCGGTCCAAGCAGCTCCAAAACACCTGCCTTGAGGTTTCTAGTATGCCTAGTTAGAACTTGATTAGCTGGTTCAGGTGTGATTAATTGGGGTTGGAGCTAAACTCTGCAACTCTAAACAGCAATGTTGGATGCTGTTAAGTATGGTGACTGCGAGGGGACATGTTCAGTTTACTTAGTTTTGTCGTGGCCACGACATATTAACTTGTGGGAACATGATATGTCGTGGCCATAACCAAAACCAAAAGTGAAATCGCGGTCACCGTAGTTAAGCGTCCCTTGGTATCAGGTATCCTTGTTCACCTATTGCAGGCAAGAAGCATTTCACTCCTCAAGACTTTTTATACTACCTTTTGGGAAATTCCATATTATTCATCAATTGATCAATGTCCTGTATAATTCAATCTTTCTGTTGTAGGAGTATCTTTGCAACTCATGCTTCATAAGCCGGATGTCCTTGCTCTGTCACTTACGTTGTTGTCTCCTCCTAGCATTCTTATTCCTCTTATTCACTGAAGTCATCGTCTGGCTCACCTCCGCTTGAGGTTTCAGCATATTCTCTTCTTGTTAACCTTTGTGGATGGTTACAAAAGTATCAAACTCAAGAAACTAACTTTCACAACTGTTGCTTAGTTATCTTATCTTATAACAAACAAAGGAAGTATTGCAGTTACTTCTCATTTATAATTTCATAATCATTCAAGCATTCAATCATATAACTTAAAAGCGGCCTGAGACATGGCTTTCAGGGTGCATGTTAAGGATGTTTTGGATGTTGAACTTCCCACATAGTGCGCCCTTTCGCGTGTTCTAGTGCTTGAATATTTACATTCGAAAGGCCAACTGTACAGAGCGTCGTTCACATTTGTTCACGTTCGTGTTCTCATAACGTGTTCTCATTTTTGCATTCTCCTTTTCATATATTCAAACACGCAGACACACTTTGGCCAAGTGCTGGGGACATTTTAGTTTTCAGATGCATACAGATGTTAATTCAAATCCTGCAAGAAAAAAGGAATGTTGGTTATGTTTAATTAAAAATTCCTTCACACCTTATTGTGGTACCAAATTAGTTTCGAACCTGCTTCTTTTCAGACTGAACGCTGAACAGCAACCCGTTTGACTTTCTCTTGGACAAAATGAGACGTTTTTTTACATGCTAACTTTTACAGTTCCAGGGCAGAATGCTAAATAAGCAGCAGATGACAGTAAAGGACAACACGTTCACACCCAACTCGTCACATCTTGACGCTTAGTCAGGACCTCACTTTTTAATGCGGAGGGTGCCCCTTTAGCACCGTTTTTCAACTGTTGTTTTTCAGTTCTTTGCCTTGTGTCAGATCAAGATGCATTTAATTCTTTGCATTTGTAAAAGTAGAAATTTTATACACATAACCCCACCCCAAACCTAAACCTACCACTTCTCAACAATATAAAGCACGTAACAGGCATATTGCAAAAACTGACCAAAAAAAAAAAAAAAATTTGGTATAAAAGTATTTCAAACAACTTGTTGCATTCCAAGACTTCTGAAGCCATGTGTTATCTTATATGACGAACAGAGTGGAACTTAAGGTTTTAAATAGCTGAAAATGATCCCCCTCTGTGAACGCACATAGTCATCTCATTCAAAAGCTACACCCAAATGTTTGCATGACACAATCAGTCACAAGACACACAAGAGCCAATGCTATTTTCACAGTCAAAGCTGATGCAATGCTTCTTCTGGAGGCAGTTTTTGAATGTGTGGATCTGAGCTTGATGGCAGATGGAGACGGTTATCGCTTTTGTGTCCATTCCTCCTTGCACAAATGAATCATTTGGCTTCAGAACACTTGGAATATTTGTACTTTTTGAATGACTGCAGTTGTATCTGCCTTTTATATCCTGTGTTTTATATAATAAAAATATACAAATGGGTTGGTTTAGGGGTATAGGGGTTGAGTTACGTGCTCAAACGTATAGTGTATAGTAAATTTTAAGTAAAATTATGCTGGTGGATTAAATTGAAAATCTGACCCCAATATATGTTGGGGTGTGATTTTCAAAGTTGAAACTGAACTGTAAACTGTGGTAACACTGTAGCTGATGCTGAGTTCAGGTCATTGGGCAACGCTGACTCTGGTGATGTGAAAGGGCTTTTAGACATGATTTATATCAAATTAAGCATTTTGTTCTTTCTTTTCTGTTTCTTATCTCCCCCAGGTCCACAGAGGCAGACCCAAACGCTGAGAAAATGCAGTGCTCGTCTAGCTCGACACTATTTGCCCTGCAAAAAAACTTTCTTATGAAGCACAATGTTTCTCTGGAGGAAAGAAACAAATGCTCAGCCATTCCTCTGGCTCCTCTTATTGTAGCATACAAATCTTTGTATTTTGTTGGAGAGACCACATTATTGATAAAAAGACTGATCTTTTTGTTTCTCCAGCACAACTGTCACAGCGGCATGTGAAAGCTGTGGCTGTTGAATAAGACAGTGTGAATTTCATCCATCGGAACAATGCTGCTATGGTGTCTGAAAATAAAACACAATGCAGTGTTTTTCCCAAGACAGGAAGTCTCGAACAAAATCCAAATGAACTGGGATGGCTGGCAGAGTTGAACTACTAAATGATAAATAATGGACTGCCACTATTTATCCTCTCGCAACTATTTATTCAGCTTTCTGCTCACAGATGCTTCTTGTAACGCCACTCAATTACTGCGATCTGCTACGGTCCCCACCTAACGGACATGTAATTAATTAAGAGCTTTTATTTTTATGTTAATGATGTGGAAAATGTTAATGACTTTAAGTAAAATAGGTTGTTGACAGGCCTAGCAAAAAACACGCCGAAAAGCAAATGTTTGAGCAGATGCTTCATGTACTTTGAGCATGCAGGAGGCTGTTACAAATAAAGTCTCCCAATTTTCATTGCTTTGTTCTTCATTACATCTTTAATGCAAGTTTCCTCAAAGTTAAACTCAGGAATCAATTTTAACTCATTCAATCTGACATTCTTCTATTTGTAATTGTGCGTGTGCATGCGTAGCATCACTGAAATCAACTAACTTTCACAGCGAATGCTCACTGAGATGTCGTAGAAGTTCATGCATTTATAGATTTCTGCTATGTATGAAAAAAGCATTCTGTGGCTGCCAAAATCCACTTTGGGAAATTATCTCTTTCAGTGAAATGACAAATGTGTTGCATATTTCCTGTTTTGCATCATAGACATAACATGTCAAAGTGACATCATGAGACAAAGCTGTAAAGACTTGGAGCATCACATTCTCACGTCTCTGGTACTGGACTGATTTAGTAAGGTATAAATTATTTGCTTATTTTTTCAGATTGGTTTGTGATGATGATTCTTTGAAGGTTCAGAGAGTTTTTTTTTTTTTTTTTTTGAAGTTTTGGTCAGAAATTGACAATCTTCTCTGATCTACAGGCTACAGAAGAAAGAAAAAACATTTAATTATATGTATGTGGAACCCATATTACTAAATATAGTTTTCTGAACTGAGTTTTATGTAATAAGGATTATTAGAATGTAATACTATCTCTCTCTCTCTCTCTCTCTCTCTCTCTATATATATATATATATAAATACAATATATGTGTGTGTATATGTATTACATCCTAATAAACCATCTCATATAGAATATCACATATAAACAAATTCCTCAAATACCAGATAATATGCGTTTTGATATTTACAGTATACACATGAAATGATAAAAGTATTTTTTAGGGCTTATTTTTCATTGCTGGTGAGAAGGAAAAATATATTTTTGTAAATTAGCTAAGTTTTCTTTATGTTTACATATCTAAAATCTAAATTGTTCTGAAACAGAGATGTTGGTAAAGTTGCTAAATACACACAGACATATATATATATATATATATATATATATATATATATATATATATATATTTGTTTCTGTCTTGAAAATGTTAGTGCTGGTTAGTTTTCTAAAAATGTTATTAGGATAATATTTTAACTGTCATAAAGGACATTTTTTCACACTTCACAAACGTATAGCCTACATTTTCCATTGCAACATTAAAACATTGATTTATACATATTAACCATAAACATGATATGGCTGAAATCTTCAGCTGACCTGTTTGGTCGATAATTATAGTGTACCTATAAAGTATGTACGTGTAGGTATAAGGGATCAGTATGTTGGGGAATAAAGGGGTAATAACCAGGAAAAATCACAAATTATTTATACTGTAAGTATTTTAGAACTAAGGGGTACTTTACTATTATGATAGGCAACAATCTTATGTCTGAGAACATACACTGTGTAGCTTTTTGTAATAATAATGTACCAATACAAGGTACATAGTGCATTTATACAGTAATCTTCTGAGAGCAAAAGTTTAGGTTTTGTTTTAAGGCAAGTAAAACTAATGCAACTTTTTTTTAAATACTGGGGAAATATTTATTTGAAAAACAACTTAATTCAAAACAGATTTACAACACTTCTTATTAATTTATTCTTTTTTTTTAAATCAACTTTTCATTTCAAATACAAAGTCATAAAAGAAAGTAGCAGGTTTTGGCCCCACCCCCCTTATTTCTTGGCTTCCTCCTCCTCTTGTTCCTTTTTCTTCTTTATTTATTTTTTCCACTGATGAGTAAATGGTGAGAACATTTCTGGGAGTACAGTATTTTCTTTTAATACATAATACAGAATAGCAAGAGGAACAACAGGAGGAAGCCACGCATGAGAAACTGAGGTGTCGTAAATCTGTTTTGAAATGCTGTTTTTCAAATAAAGGTTTTCGAGTGATACCAGATTGTGTGTGTGTTTTTACCCTGTAACTTCAAATATATTTCCCCAGTATTTAAAAAAAAAAAGTTGCAATAGTTTTAGTTTTGCTTTCCTTGAAACACGGAAGCCCAAATTTAAAGGATTAGTTCACTTCAGAATTAAAATTTCCTGATAATTTACTCACCCTCATGTCATCCAAGATGTTTATGTCTTTCTTTCTTCAGTCTAAAAGAAATTAATGTTTTTGAGGAAAACATTCCAGGATTATTCTCCAAGACTTCAAGTGTTACCAACGTTTTGAAGGTCCAAATGTCAGTTTCAGTGCAGCTTCAAAGAGCTCTACATGATCCCAGATGAGGAATAAGAGTCTTATCTAGAGAAACCATATGTCATTTTCTAAAAAAACCCCCCAAAATGATATACTTTTTAACCACAAATGCTCATCTAGCTCTGCAATGCGCCACACATTACGTGATCATGTTGGAAAGGTCACGCGTGATGTAGATGGAAGTACCACGGTAGGGCGAAAAACATCTCTTTTTCTCCTCCAACTCCAATGTCATCCGACATCGTTGTTTTATGTTTTTTTGTAAAGGCTGTCTGACTTAGTCTTTGCATGTTCGCTTTGTAGACGCTCGGTACTTCCGCCTACATCACATGTGACCTTTCCACATGATTACATACTGCATGGTACATCACAGAGCAGTGCAAGATGACCATTTGTGGTTAAAAAGTATATATATATATATATATATATATATACACTGTAAAACCCAATAAGTTCAGAATACTCAAAACATTTGAGGAAACTTATTACCTCAAAACATTTAAGTAAACTAACTAATTTTTTTAAGTTGGTAGAACTTAAAATTTTTGTGACAAGTGGGGCGGGGCTGAGAGCCATGGAAGTGGATTAAGGCCAGTGTGGTGCACAGGTGTCTCTCACTAACAATCCCGTCACCAGCATCCCTTTCCCAACTCGTCATAATGTTAATTACATACAGTTAATTTACATAAACATCACATTCAGATCTTGGTTAAATGTTATATAGCAAATAACACATGCTATTATAACTATCAGAGAGTCATTACATACTTGCATATATGTAATCAAACAACATATGTGGTCTTAAATGTTTTGCAGCTCATCCTCAACCTAACCACAGGCTCTACTCTTCACCACAGTGGTAACCCTACAAAACTACCATAACAGAACCCCCCTGAATCCCAACATAACACAACATTAAACATTAACTTATATCTCCATATGTTAATCTTGTGCAAAAACACACAAAATAACACTTAATTTCAACAGTTATTTATATGGTCTGACGCAAAGCATGCTGGGAATTAGAAATCGGCTGCAGCTCAACTCATATTAAGTTCAGCTTACTACAATGAAATTTTGAGTTCATGCAACTTTTTTCTATTAAGTACAATGAACTTTCATTATTATTTACATTTACATTTACATTTATTCATTTGGCAGACGCTTTTATCCAAAGCGACTTACAAGTGAGGAATACAACAAGCGAGTCGTTATGACGAGGCAAATAGACAAGAAGTGCTCATAATACAAGTTATAGGCAGTGCTCAGATTATCCTAAGATACAATAGAGAGGGATTAGAGGAAGTGAAAGGATAGGAATAAGAAGTTTTTTTTTTTTTTTTTTTTTTTTTTTTTTTTAAGATGAGGTTAAGTGCTCACGAAAGAGATGGGTTTTCAGCTGTCTTTTGAATATTGCCAGGGATTCCGCATTCCGGATGAAGGCAGGAAGATCATTCCACCAGCAAGGGACAGTGAATGAGAATGTTCTGGAAAGTGATTTTGTGCCTCTCTGTGATGGTACCATCACAGAGATGGTGATGGTATTTGAGTGAAACAAACTCATTTAATTTAATTAATTTCACTGTTCGGTTTTACAGTGTATATATATATATAGAGTGAACTAATCCTTTAACCAGTGCACTTTTGCTATCAATAAAAAGAGCCCTGTATAAAACCCTGATATGTACCTTGTAATTTTAAAAAAGACTCTATGTATTGGTACATTATTATTATTACAAAAAGCTACGCAGTGTATGTTCTCGCTAAACTGCTCCTAAATGTAAGATTGTTGCCTATCATAATATTAGAATAAGAAATCCTTAGTTCTAAAATACTTACAGTATAAATAATTTGTTACTTTTGTTACCCCTTTATTCCCTAAACTTTAAATATTGTTCCCTTATGCCTACACATACATACTTTATAGGTACACTATAATTACTGAAAGTTATGCTGTAAATTTGTTTTACTTACGCAGTACTTTCCAGGCTGTAATCTAAAGCGTTACCAAATATATTTTTAGTAGCTTGTAGTAACTACTTCATCAGTTGTTGTGTAGATACTCTAAATACCCTAATGGTGTGAAAATGTGTCACCTAATCAAGCATTTTGTTCTCTGCATGTGCGTTGTGAAATTATTTTTTCTTAGTAACAACACCTAAACGTGAGAAAAGTCCTTAGATGCATTACCTGAGATCCATCTTCTGAAAATATCCTAAATATACTGTATGTTCATTTATTATTGCAAGCATATATGAATATTTAGCACTGTTGTGTGGTTTAGTCAGTTCCTTCTGTGTTGACCTATTTCTGTGTTTAACTATTTTAAGCATCTCCTCTGTAAAACCACCATACCTTCTTACCGTCCCCTTTAGTTTAACAGTGTATGTAAAACCTAACATGCAAATGCAAAAATTCTCTACATATGATAATTAACAAACTATAAAGTATGGCGACTGGCCAATCAGAACTCGAGCTATAACTATCCATGCACAAAGTCATTCAATCTTTCGTCTTTTTTCATGCTGTTCAAAAAGGCCAAGAGAGGATTTCAAGAGCATCTATCAGCGTTCTTAAAAAAGAAGAGAACAGAAGGTTTAGTGTTTAAGACACTCCCCTTACATAATATTAGAAAGAATAATGAACATAGATAAAGTGCATTGATTAACACCATGTGAGCACTGGACGTGAGCGGCACGATGTGACAAAAGACAACAGATTCCATTATAATCAATGATACTGTCTACACTGGATGCCACGCAACAAATCCCCAACGGGAACAAATCCCTAAACTGATGTTCCATTCTACACTGTAAAAAATGACTGTGATTTTAATAGTAAAAGACTGTAAAAATGCTGCGGTGAAAAACTTTCAATTGGTTTACAGAAAGTTTCCGTACTATATACGGTGAATAACTGTAATAGATCTAACGGTACATTTAATGTAATTTTACGGTAAAATACCGTTAAATTCACAGTTTTTGGAAGTGAAAAATAACAATTCATTGTAAAATTTACAGTGAAAAACCGTAAATTGACATTCCCACAATTCCCTGCGTGACACTTCACATTTGATATATTTTCGTTGAAATAACTCTGTTTCTTTTTAGTTTTTCATTTTTTTCTAATCAGTTATGTACATTAGGGTTTTATGTTATTAATGTTTATTGCATTTTTAAAATTTCATGCATGTTACCATGATGGTGTTTAGTGTGTGTGTATGACACTGTGTGCTCCTTCTATATGTTAGTGTTGTCCTTCTCAGCTTGTGGAAAATCTGCTTGTGATGAACTTTGATTCATCATGTGACTCTTATCACCACTGTGTTTGGTGACTGTCAGTGTATTATAAAGGTACAAAACAGATATTAGTACTTCATTAGGTTGGTAAATTAACATTATGGGCCCTATTTTAACGATCTAAACGCAAAGTGTAAAGCGCACGGCGCAGGTGCACTCAGGGCGTGTCCAAATCCACTTTTGCTATTTTAACAACGGAAAAACGGTCCGTGCGCGGGGCGCATTTTTGACATGGGTTGTCCCTATTCTCTTAATGAGTAATGGGCGTAACATTCAATAAACCAATCAGAGTGTCATCTCCCATTCCCTTTAAGAGCGAGATGCGCTCGCGCCATGGCGGATTGCTATTTACATGGCGGAATTTGTTGGCGAAGAAACCGATCTGCTCGTGCGCGAAGTTAAAGCGGGCTTGCAAATGCAGGCTTTCAAATAGCTCCGCGCGATGAGTCAGTTAAATATATGTGTGTGTATTGGCACGATTGTTCAATTGATTAGCCAATTTCGTTCATCATTATAAGTAGTAATAGGCTGAATTGAAAATAGGTAGCCTAATTCTAATACACGCAATGACTATTCATCATTACATTTTTATATTTATGTAGCCTACACAATAATATTCCATTACACTGTAATCCTTTTGTTTTTAATATTTGGCATGTTTGTGTGATGCGCATCCCTGTGTGTAATAAGCAAAGTCAACGCGCACTGTGGACGCGCCCAGAGGGGCAGTTTCTACCAACGCGCTCTAACAAAAAAAATATTGCGCCATTGACTTTAGACCAGGTTTGAGTTGGTCTATGGCGCAGTCTATTTTCAGCTCCTTAAAATAGCAATGCGCCGGCAATGCGCCTGAACACACTCTTTTTTAGACCAGCACGCCCATGGGCGCACTAACTGGCACAAATGCATTTACTAATTTAAGGACGTGGCGCTGAACGGGAAAATGCGAACGGCGTTGGACGCAAACTAGCAAACACACTTGCGCTGCGCCTTGCGTCGCATTGCGCCGGGTGTATTATAGGGCCCTATATCAGTTAATGAAATACGTTATTTTACCGTAAATTTAACAGATTTGTTTTTTTGTTGTACTGTACTGTATTTTTTACGGTAAAGTTCAGGCAACCACAGCTGCCGGTTTTTTACCCTAAATTTTACTGGGATTTTTTTTACAGTGTATTTATGATGTACTCGAAGTGCTTGCGCTACTTCTGACACGAAAAACATGGATTTGGAACCTTCGCTTTGTTTGTCTCCTTGGTTACCGTGATTATTATTCATTTGTTTCAGCTTTGTTCCCCATCATCTGTTTTTATGTCACTCTACTTCAGTTCTGAGTTGTCCAGTCTCCTTAACAGTTATGTGTGTAAACTCTCTTGCCTGTTTTGGATTACAATAGTAAACTTTGTTGGAATGACATTCATCTGTGTCTTCATTTGCATGCCTGAACACAGGCGTTAGAAAAGACCGGACCACAAATGGATTTTAGCAGCGCAGTTCGTTGCTTTGGCCCAGAAGGGTCTCGACTTCATCCACTACACCGTGGAATTCTGCTCTCCTCTCCCCCTATGACGACGAGACCCTCTGATCACTATATTGGATTGGGGCCAACTACTTCCACCCAGTTGACTTTCCAGACACCAAGGACTTCGCTGGAGGGACGCTGTCCTCAAGTGTCTGGAAAGCGCATACCCCAGAAAGGCAACCCCAGAGAACAGCCCACCACCACCCTGCGTCACGGAGCGACAGACTACGCCCCCAACAGACGGCGTGCCAGTACCTGCCCCGATGGAGCTGCCAACGCAAATAGAAGCGAATATGCCTACCATCGCACCAGAGCAGGAGCCCTTTACGTCTGACCTGGTGTGCGAGCCGGCCAACCAGTCCATGACAGAGGAGTTCCCTGCCCACAACCTCACTGCAGTATGTGAGTGCATATTGGACGGGGAGATAGATACGTTGGTCACACCCTCCCTCCCTCTTCCACCAACACTTCTACTTCCAGCCCTGTCTTTGTCATCTCCTGTCTGCCCTATTGTTCACCCTTCACCTCCTCACTGCATCTCGGATTTACCTGGGGGCATCCAATGAGCCATCCTCGACCGGGCTAGGGAATTCCCTGGCTCCGCCTCCAGCTACTGTCCCCACCATTCCACCTCAGCCCATCGTCCTAACTCCTCCCTCCCTCGGCTCCACTGTCGGCCATCACACCCACGACGTCACTGGGCTCCCAGACCTGCCAGCTTTGCCTGCCATACTCCGGCTCTCCACCCCTGAGGCTCAGTCTGGCTCCGCCCTCCCTCAGGCTCCACGACAGTCCTCAGTCATGCCAGTTCCGCAGCAGTTCTCCCGTTTCACCTCAGGGGGTCTTCATGACAGCTCCGTCGTGACCGCCGATGCCTACGGTCTTGCACAGATCCATCAACACTCCGTCTGCACCCAGGACTCTTTCCCTTTCAGCAACGTCCCTGTCGTCCGTCCCCATGGAGGCGTTGGATGCTGTACCACCATGGCTCCTCTCTCTGGCAACACCGCCATGGGGCGCTTCCTGCCTGGGTATCTGGGGTTCATCTGATCTCCACCCACATAAATCACCTCACTGGCTACTACCACCTCCTGTTCCTCCCTGGTCTTTCCTACCATCATCTCTTCCCTGGTTTATGCTGTCTGCCTGCCTTTGGCCAGCCCTTTGTCCTCTCCTCGTCCGTCTCCAAAGCCTCCATCCTCCCTCCCTCATCTGTTTTATTTTGTCACGCCGACTCGGAGGGGGCATTATATCCAGTTTTTTTTCATTTTCATGGACTTTCAGTTTGTTTTCATTTATTCACGTATCATTGTTCTGATTCCCTCCACTCATTTGTCTCCTTGGTTACAGTGATTATTAAGTTCATTTATTTCAGCTGTGTTCACCCCATCATCTGTAGTTCTCAGTTGTTATATTAGTATTATATTAGTAAACTTTGTGTTGGAACGAGATTCATGTGTCTTCATCTGTCTGCCTGAACAAACAAATCTGAGCAACAAGTTCATGAACCATTGTGGAAAATATTGCAATGTATCATATGTTTAATTCAAGATTATTTTCGACGATTTGACCACTGGTCGACCACTTAAACCCTTACTTGCCAATTTTTAGTATTGAGAAGATGCTTATCAACTTCCTGTCATGTCTAAAAGTGTTATTTTTGTGAGGAGCCAAGGGTGAGTGCTCTTGCTTCAAGTCGAAATTACAACATAAATCATAATTATTATACTATGATTAATTACATCAATAATTGGATTTAATTATGGTGTTGTATGTCATAATTATGACCTTTTTATCCTAATTAGCTTTTTATGTCATAATTTAGATTTTTTAATCTCATCATTTAGAATTTGTCCTTCATAATTATGACTTTACGTAATGAATTATGAATTACGGCATAAACGCCATAAGTAGGCAAAATTATGATATATTATTATGACTTTTTCTTATAATTATGACTTTGTAAATAATTTTGCCTATTTATCTCATGGCTTTTACGCTGTAATTATGGCTTTATCTTATAATGGACTTAATTGACTATAATAATTTTGACCTTTTGTCTCATAAATTTGACTTTTATGTCATTATGACTTATAATTATCTCATAATTTTGATTAGTATGTTAGAAATTTGACTATCTCATGATTATGATAGTATGTTGTAATTTTTTCTCATAATTGACTGTTATAAGATTTTACTTCATAATTAACTTTTTATGTCATAAGAGTTTTTATCTCATAATTACAACTACTATGCCATAATTTTGACTTTTTAATCTCATAATTGCATTTTTATTTTATAATTGCCATTTTTTATAATTCTGACATTTTATCTCATAATTACAACATTTAAAGTCATAATTATGATTTTCCAATATGATTTTATTATGTGGCAGAAATGGGCTTCCATAGTAATGCATGCAACTTTACAATAAAATACTTGCATTTTCTGACTGTGTCTGTCTTTTCTTACAGAGCGTTCGTGGCACCTACAGTGACGATGACGTGGACGGTGGGTCTCAGTAACCTGGTGTTAGCGGTCTACGGATTCACGCTGATCATAGGCCTTCCCGCCAACATCTTGGCTTTTTACACTTTCTTCCAGAAGGTCCGCCAACAATCCACCCGATGGACGTGCTGTTACTTAGTTTAACCATCTCTGACTTGATCTTCCTTTTTCCTGCCATTTCGCATGGTGGAGGTGGCAAACATGAAATGGACACTGCCGTACTTTCTGCCCGCTGTCAGGATTAATCTTCTTCTCCACCATCTACAACAGCACCTTCCTCTTGACGGCCATCAGCGTGGAGCGATACCTGGGTGTAGCTTTCCCCATTAAATACAAGCTGAAACGCAAGCCTCGAAATGCCGTGATAGCCAGCGTCATATTCTGGGTGGTTTCCATGGCGCACTGCAGCATCGTCTACATCATGCAATACCACAACTATTTCAACCCCAACATCACAGATCCATCAAAGCGTAACACCTGTTATGAAGAATTCAGTGATGAACAGCTCAAGATCCTCCTGCCGGTTCGTCTGGAGCTTTCTATTGTTTTCTTCTGCATTCCTTTCCTCATCTGCTGCTTCTGCTACATCAAGTGCATCTGCATACTTTCCCGTCTATCCAAAGTTCACGCCAAGAAGCGGTATAGAGCTATCGGGATGGCACTGGGAACACTTCTGGTCTTTGTTATCTGTTTCATGCCCTTCAGCATCACACATGTGGAAGGATATTTCGGCGGCTACAGCGCTAATTGGAGAAAATATGCTCTGCTCACCAGCACGCTGAATGCATGTCTCGACCCTTTCATATTCTACTTCTCTTCTTCAGCACTCAGAGAGACTTTCAAGAAGGTGTTGCAGGAGCTGGTGAGGTGGCTGCTTCCTCCCTGCTGCCGCTCGGCTCTCTGCTGCCCTTTATTCAACTGTGGGGAATCAGAGGACAGAACACAGAGCTCAGATGACAACATCCGCTAACATATCGAGCCAGGTTTTGCATTGATTGTTGTGCTTTGCATTTGCTGCAGATGTCTTTAATGCATGCCATTCTGTCCAAAGCCAATTCATTTAATTCTATTACACCACTGTGACCCAATGCTTTATGGATAGACAGAAGAGGAGCAGCTTAAAAATGGTTTCTGGAAGAAATTCAAGCAAGCATTAACAGGCTGATTGCACTTATATTCTACTATATATTCTTGGGTTAGATGACCCAAAAAATGAAAATTCTGTCATTAATTACTCACCCTTATGGAATTCCAAATGGGAACACTGACTCATTATTGGCTGGCTCCTGCGTCAGAATCACACACATGTGTCGTACTGCTCACATGAACAGTGTTGTCCAAAATTGAGCCGGCGTTCGGAAGTGCTGCACTGTGTTTACTACTTGAACAGAATAGGAGACATGACATGGAAAAGAAGAAATTGTTGAATAAAGTCTCTTTTTTTGTGTTTGTTTTTTGCACACAAAAAATATTCTCGTCGCTTCATAAGATTACGGTTGAACCACTGCATACTATTTTAACAATGTCTTGAAAATGGTAAAAACATTGCAGTCTATCGGAGGTCAGAAAGCTCTCAGATCTCATCAGAAATATCTTAATTTGTGTTCCAAAGATGAATGAAGGTCTTATGGGTTTATTGAGTAATTAATGACAGAATTTTCATTTTTGGATGAACTAACCCTTCAAATCTATGCAGCAGTGCAATTTTATTCACAATGAAATAAAGAGCTCGAACAGTTTGTGAACAAATTACAGTACAAAATCATTTGAACTAATACTTAAACATTTGAACTAATACGCAACTTTATAAAACAAGCTGTTTTTGTTACTAATTTTTTAATAAAATTTGTGATTATACTTCTGTTCTTTATCGCTCCATTCTGAACCATTCACTCATTGCACATGAATGCTGTTTTTTATTTTCTATGCATCACTCAATATGAATTGCTTGTTTTTAACACCACTTTAGACCAACACAAACTTGTTCCTGTGATGTCACTTCCTGTCCCTGTTTGGACTTATACAGCATGTGAAGGAACAAGTTTGAAATTTAAGCAGTTATTTTAAAGATATATTTTCTTATTCTCTTTATAAAGGCTAATGGTTAATACTTTTTTCTTTTGTTAAAAATGAACAAACTTTAAGAGTCAATACATCAATCCTTCTGTCCTTCGGATTAGAAGGACCATTTTAATGGTTCATTGAGTAGATAATACTATTTAGATAATACACACTAAATACACATAGTCATGTAATGTTGTTAACATTAACAATTTGAGAACAAAGTATAACAATTATAATAATTTACACAGTTTGACGTGATATGAGCTAACTTTGCGATCGTTAGATTTAATCATCATTGGCAGATTTATTGTAAAACTTTTTTTTTCTTCAGTTGGTCAGAACAAAAGTGGCAGACATGTTACTTACTTGTTCAGATGATATTTTCCAGTGAAGCCTATTATTTTGGACATACTTCCAAGACGTAGTATGTGTAATTCCGAAGTACAGTGAGTATCCACACTGGTGCGGTGACTCACAGCCTACACATACACCTCAAAACATTAGATTAATCTGTGCTGAGAAGCTGTGCCGATGCACAACCCACGTAAAGTTGATAATTCCGCAAATGACTGCAATTGCAGGTTTCAAACTGAGATGGTGACAAAGAGGCAAAACTTACAGACTGCAGAATTAAAGTGTTTTTATTTTAGACCGGATGGGATGTTTTTCACAGGGAAATGCGTAGATGCATCACTCACCCTTGCTCGTCTCGGCATATCTGTATTTAAGAAAAGTTGCTCCCTGTATGGTGTGGGAGTGGCATAGGTTAGTTGTTACAACAAGTGAGAAAGTTAGACACAGAGCAGATAAATCTCCAACCTCCAGGGAATCACCCTTTTAAACAAGCGCCAAACAGAGGAGAGGCTGCTGACAAAAGGAGAAAGCGACAGAGCTTGTAATAAAACAAGAATTAACATGGGCTTGGCTTCTCTGAGATGGTGAGAACTGAGGGATTTGAAATGTTGTAAAAGCAACGTAGAGATGATGGTGTTTTATTACTCAGTGGGTGAGTAGGTATTTTAATGAACAGATAAACTGTCACATATAGCTCTCTAACAGAGTTCATTGTAAAGCATTGTCAATTGTGAGTTTCATTATGGTTATAATGCTGTTATGGAATTTATTTTCAAGGAAGTACCATGTCTGTTACTAGGTAAAGCTACAGTAAAGTCATCAGCCAGTCAGCCTGAGATCCTTTCCATCTAAACTGGTATATCTCTTAAGACTAGAGCACTAAGAAAATGTCTCTGGTTATTCAAATTAACCATGGTTCCCTGATTGGAGGGAACGAGACATTGCATCACATTTGACGCTATGGGGAAACTCCCTTTCTCAGAAAATGCTGAAGCCTGTTTGAATCATGCAATAGCCAATGGCTCTTGAACGAGGGGCATGTCCAACCGCTATATAACTCAGTGTCGAGTGCCAATACCTCAGAATCTTTTGACCGAGCAAGAGCATACACGTAAAGACTCAGAGGGACTTCAGGATCCTGGTTTGGAACACTTGCAGAATTACCAATGTATTGAGGGCAGATGCTGCATGTCCGACCACCACGTAGGCCTTCTCAGCAATTTGGGCAGTAGTCCTTCATGGCTTTGAAGGAACAGACGGGGTGGATTTCCATCCATGGGATGGACACCAGTGAGCTGCAATGGCCTCCTTGACAGGAGGCAAGCGGGTGTAACCCCACTTGTCTGCCACCTTGACCACAGAGAGGACATAGGTTGCCTAGGCATGGGCTCGGGCTGAATGAGGGAAGCTCCATGAGAGGATGCCAGTGCAAGATCCTCATGGACTTCAGAGAAGAACAGTGCTGGTCTCTGAGGGGTGTCCGACTGATGGCCCACGTACCGATAAGAAACATCCATTCATTTTCACCAAGGCTGCTCCGTGGCTGACTCCAGGTCCAGATTGCTGACAGCCTTGGTGAGGATATTGAGCAATTCCTCATCCTTGGGGTTCCTGAAATGGCGCCCGCCATTGGAGCTTCTGACCAAGTACCTGGGTTAGAGGAGTTAATTGACATGGCATCATCCTCTCCAGAATTGAAGGAGACTAGGTCCCACACTTCAGGAGAAGGGTGAAGGCTGTCTTCAGTATAGGAGACCAGGAGCTCTGGGGGACAATAAGCACACAGGTGCTGGGCCGGTGTCAGCTCATCAAGGGAGCCTCCCGACTGAGCTTGTTGCGGCCTCCCGCCCACGACTTGACGGTGGTGGGAAGGGGAGGTACAACAGCAGGTGGGTCGCTATTAAGGACAACGGCAAGCCTCGTATGGAGAGTCTTAATTGGCAGATCCTCACTGACATGACAATCACAATCTCCCAAAGCCACTTCAGCATAGGCGAAGCCCAAGCACAGCACGCACGCATCATGCTTGTGCGGGAGCTCAATGGGCACGTCACACATGCAGCATCTTGTAACGACATAGTCTTATCTTCTTGCCAGATCGCAGGAGGGGAATGCTCCTTCTGTGCCGTCCACTAAGGTGCGAAGGTCCTTCAAAGTGAAGTAGATTCACTTCAAGATTCTGAGGTATTGGCGCTCAGCGCCAAGTTACATAGCGGTTGAACCTGCCCGTCGCTCAAGCACCATTGGCTATTTCAATGCAATAGAATGATTTAATCAGGCTTCAGCATTTTCAGAGAAAGGGAATTTCCGCATAGAGACTGATCTTTAAAGGGAACCACATTCATCAGGCAGAGCTGAAGCACAACCAAAACAATGTTCTTCCGCAAAATACATAGATAATAATAAAATACATATAGTATAGTGTTTTTTAACTGCTACAGGGCCAAAAGTTATATTAACAAGTCTAAAGATCGTACACAGTTTTGCTTAAATACTTAGTGACCATAAACATCACATCTATTTATTGCTGCTACTGTATTATTCTGAGCTCCGCTGTCAACTTTAAACACGAGTCTGTGTCTTTTCTGCTCTACCACTTCAGCAAAAGCTGTGTGCTCTTTGTGACAGATTCTATAAAGAGCTCATCTGTCTTTCCTGTGGCAGAGGCGTCTGAAACAACACATTTTCCTGTTGTGTGTTACAGGGGGAATCCACTTATGTGGGACACTTTATGCCTCTGGAAAGTATGTTCCAGAGGCATAAAGATCTCCACTGCATAATACAGCTATTACACTTAAATGCTTTCTCAAATACACAGACCTTGAATTCAATCAAATATATTTTGTGTTCTACAAAAGTAAGAAAGTCATATGGGTTTGGAAGGACATGAGGGTGAGTAATTGATGGCAGAATTATATTTTTGCATGATCTATGCCTTTAAGAGAAAAATTGCTTGGTTTTCAACCTTCTGGCATATATCAAAAGTGGCCACAAGATGGTGCCATATATAAGGTATTGTGAATAAAATGGTTAAAAAAAACCTTACATTTACCACACAATATTAGATGAAGCTAACACTTTGCATTCAGACCATTATAGAGTTTTGGGTTAGATATGTATAGCTATGTATCTTTTTCAGCAGATTTAGTATTGTGTCCTCTAACAGCTCAGCATGAGTTCAATGACATTCTGTCTACTCATCACTAGACAAAGGTTTTGTTTTGAAAAAGTAAACAAATAACTAGTTAGAAACATTTTTTGAAGTTGCTAAGAGAGTGGTGCTTTCCCATTCTGCCACTTGGCTGGTTGATAGTGCATCGCTTGGCAACTGTTAAAAGGTTAGTTCACCCAAAAATTAAAATTATGTCATTAATTACTCACTTTCATGATGTTCCAAACCCATACGACTTTATTTTCATCTTCGGAATGCAAATGAAGATCTTTTTGATGTAATCTGAGAGCTTTCTGTCCCTCCAGACAGCCTATGCAACTTTGACGCTTCGAAAAGTTCATAAAGAGATAAAACTAATCCATACAGTACGTATTGAGCGGTTTAGTCCAAATTTTCTGAAGAGACACAATTGATGATGAACAGATACAGTTATATGATGAACAGACTGGATTTTATGTTCAACATTCAACAACTTACACATCAGTTGTGGTAAACGGAAGCTCAAGCATATTTTCTTGACTCTTGCAAGAACCAACGAGTTTCATTTTTGTGTGTCACGCAGCACATTTGAGCTTCTGCAAGGTGTTTGACCTGCGTGAAGTTGGCCCCCCACCCAACGCAAAACGTCTGCAAAATAGTCTCAATCGTTTGTGCTGGTTTGTGCCGTAAAAAATTTCGTTTGTGCTGCTTTGGTTTTTTAGATATTAAAAGAATATTTATAGGTCATTCTGAGGTCACCCAGCCCCCCACATGTTCCAAATTCACCGAAAATAGTCTCAAACGTTTGTGCTCCGTTTGTGCTGGTTTGTGCCGGTAAAAGTTTCGTTTGTGCTGCTTTCGATTTTAAAATATTAGACTTTGAATTATAGGCGATGACGTCACTCAGCCCCCCCCACATGCTCCAAATTCATCCAAAATAGTCACGTTTGTTTGTGCTCCGTTTGTGCTGCTTCGGTTTTTAAAATATTAAAATAACTTTTATAGGTCATTCTCAGGTCACTCAGCCCCCCACATGCTCCAAATTCACCCAGAACAGTCTCAATCATTTGTGCTTCGTTTGTTCTGGTTTGTGCCATTAAACGTTTTGTTTGTGCTGCTTTCGACTTTAAAATATTAGACTTTGAATTATAGGCGATGACGTCACTCAGCCCCCCACATGCTCCAAATTCGCCCAAAATAGTCTCTTTTGTTTGTGCTCCGTTTGTGCTGGTAAAAGTTTAGTTTGTGTTGCTTCGGGTTTTTTTTTTTTTTTTTTTAGATATGCCTGTTAAAATAATATTTATAAAATCTCAGGTCACACAGCCCCCCACCCCACTTCAAATTCACCCTAGATAGTCTCGTATGTTTGTGCTTCGTTTGTGCTGGTGAAATGTTTCACTCGTTATTACAAGCAGTTTTTTGTTTTGTTTTTTATTCTTAAATAATAACATAATTTATGTTTCATTGGAAAAACCTAAAATATCAGAAAACAATGGAAGGGATTGCGCAGGCGCCTTCGCGGACAAGAGAAGTATTGTTGTGCTCTGCTATAGATGTAGGCTACATTGGCAAGAAATATATGAAACAACCAATTAGAAAAAAATAAATAAATAACTAATATGCAGAGCAGTAGCCTACATCAGATGAACTTGCATGATGGGACATGTAGGACATAAGTTGAATGGCGTTTCAGGGCGTCACTCATGCGAAACAAATATTAAAGAATAGCCTAATCACATTTTTACCCATGAATAAAATTACGAAAAATCTAGCTTTATTTTTCAGTTTTCAGTTTTTTTACACAAAACAAAAATCAAACTCTTTCTTATTCCTCTTTATTTCTTTTTAAGTAAAAAATCAAATCAGCCTACCAGGTGCACGGATGACGGACCCGGACCCCAATTAAACATCCAATATTGTTATTTCATTATTTCTTTACAAAACCAAAATGAAAAAAAACAAAAACAAAAAAAAAACAAAAACAAATATAGAATTATCATCAATTAATTATGTAATCATGATCAATTATCCTTCAGGAAACACAATATTATATAAACCTTTGAACAACGTTGTACTTATTTGTATTTATTATTTATAAAGCACATTTCAATACAACCGAAGTTGTCCAAAGTGCTGTACATTAAAATGGAGAAAATACAAGGCACAATTAATATAAGCATACAAAACATAAAACACATACACATCTAGGAATCAATCACTCATCAGAGAGCATCTTGTCCGCGGAGGCGCCTGCGCAATCCTATCCATTTTTTTCTGATATTTTAGGTTTTTCCAATGAAACACAAATTATGTTATTATTTATAAAAATAAAAAAACAAAACAAAAAAACTGCTTGTAATAACGAGTGAAACATGTTACACCATTAGGTTTTACTTAGGCCTTTTAAGAATAAAATAAATACAAATAGATTAAAATTTCCTCAGTGTTGTTTTAGACCACATAAAGCCAAAATTATTTTAGGGGCCACCCACACATTTGAAACGAATTTTAAAGCATAAACTAATTTGTTTAACCCATAAACCAAAAATACACACACACAAAAAAAAGTCTTATATAGGCTTAATTCTTTTTGTCTTTGTTTACTTTCAAGTAAAATTAAATTAAACGAATGCCTATATTTGTTTTTTCGATTTGGTTTAGTTAGACAATTAAATAAGTCGTTTTTTCTTGACGTAGGCTAATTAATTGAAGGAATTACACGGACTGATGCAGCTTTTTTGATGCAACAACTTTCCGTTTCTGACACGCGCTTGTCACTGAAAAGGAGGAAAGCAAACAAACTTAATTTGAAATCACATTGCTCCTACTATTTCTGTTAAATGTATGCTTTGGTATATAGCCTAATAGTCACTATAATATGCTCTTATGCGATTTGCATTTGCAGCCGTTCAGTGTCATTCATTTCAATGCAATCAATATCTAATATTTATAAAGCGAGGCAGCACAAATGAAACTTTTATCGGCACAAACAATTGCGACTGTTTGTGGTGAATTTGAAGCATGTGGGGGGCTGATTGACCTGAGATTTTATAAATATTATTTTAATAGACATATCTAAAAAAACGAAGCAGCACAAACAAAACTTTTACCAGCACAAATGAAGCACAAACGTTTGAGACTATTTTGGGCAAATGTGGAGCATGTGGGGGGCTGAGGGACCTGAGAATGAATACCCAATTCTTTTAATATTTTAAAAACCGAAGCAGCACAAACGGAAATTTGTGGCAAACAAGTGGCAAATAGGTGTTAAAATGGAGAAAAAAAAACCTTGGGAGAAACCAGGCTTAGTCGGGGGGCCAGTTCTCCTCTGGCGAACAGTGCTTTGTTACGAATCAGGTTGCTATCATAAATCTGATAGGATCACAACATTCAAAGTATTTATTTCAGTTCCATCCAGTTGAGGATCGTATTCATCACGCCGTTATGGACGGTTTGTTGAGGAACTGTGCTACTGGCTGTCGTGTCGATGAGGCCTTCACAGTGGATGATCTAGTCGACTCGATCTCTGCTGATACTTCAGGGCTGCGTTGTGGTCGTGTCAAGGCGCAGGTCCTTGGTCTCAGCTGGATACGGCCCGGATCCGGTTGACTACGGTAAACCTCGGGATAAACAGAAAGACTAATATTAGCGTAGATGCCATTCTTTTTCTGATGTAACGAGTACATCTGGTGTTATAGGAAGTGTTCCCGGTTCCGGCTGACCTAATTTATGCAGCCTAATAATCCTTTAACGGATTTGAAAATATAAATTGATAATGTGTTATGTGTATGCCAGGTTAAAGAGATGCGTTTTTAGTATTTAAACTGACAGAGTGTGTCTGCATCCCGAACAATGCTAGGAAGATTGTTCCAGAGTTTAGGTGCCAAATAGGAGAAGGATCTACCGCCTGCGGTTGATTTTGATATTCTAGGTATTATCAGCTGGCCTGAATTCTGAGATCGCAATAAACGTGAAGGACTATAATACATTAAGAGCTCGCTCAGGTACTGGGGAGCTAAACCATTTAGTGCTTTGTAAGTAGGCCTAATTAAAAAGATTTTAAAATCTATACGATGTTTAACAGGAAGCCAATGCAGTGATGACAGAACTGGGCTAATATGATCATACTTCCTAGTTCTAGTAAGAACTCTAGCTGCTGCATTTTGTACAAGCTGTAGTTTATTTATCAAGCGGGAGGAACAACCACCCAGTAGCGTTACAGTAATCTAGCCCTGAGGTCATGAACATGAACTAACTGTTCTGCATTTTTCATTGAGAGCATATGTCGTAGTTTAGATATATTTTTAAGATGGAAGAATGCGGTTTTGCAGATGCTAGTAACATGGCCTTCAAATGAAAGATTGGTATCAAAGAGCACACCCAGGTTCCTAACTGACGACGAAGACTTAACAGAGCAGCCATCAAGTGTTAGATAGTATTCTAGGTTACTGCGTTACTGCGTAACAAAACGTTTAACGGCACAAACGAAGCACAAATGATTGAGACTGTTTTGGGTGAATTTGGAGCATGTGGGGGGCTGAGTGACCTGAGAATGACCTATAAAAGTTATTTTAATATTTTAAAAACCGAAGCAGCACAAACGGAAATTTCACCAGCACAAACGAAGCACAAACGTTTGAGACTATTTTCGGTGAATTTGGAACATGTGGGGGGCTGGGTGGTTATTCTCATCATCATGGATCATGTCAGTTATTATTGCTCCATCTGCCATTTTTCACTATTGTTCTTGCTTGCTTACCTAGTCTGATGATTCAGCTGTGCACAGATCCAGACGTTAATACTGGCTGCCCTTGTGTAATGCCTTGAACATGAGCTGGCATATGCAAATATCGGGGACGTACATATTAATGATCCCGACTGTTGCATCACAGTCGGTGTTATGTTGAGATTTGCCTGTTCTTCAGAGGTCTTTTAAACAAATGAGATTTACATAAGAAGGAGGAAACAATGGTGTTTGAGACTTACTGTATGTCATTTCCATGTACTGAACTCTTGTTATTCAACTATACCAAGGTAAATTCAATTTTTTATTTCTATGGCAGCTTTAATGAGTAATGGGTGTGTTTGGGCATAACAGCTTTGGGCAATCTGAGTCTCATCTCCTATTCCCTTTAAAAGCCAGTTGCGCTCGCAGCATGGCAGATTCACTATTTACACAGCGGAATTTGCAAGTGGAAAAACTGAGCACTTCTCTAGCGAGGAAACGGATCTGCTTTGCACGAGCATACCATCTATGGGCCAAGCCAGATTCCACCAAAGCATTTTTATCTTTATGCACACAATAATAATCTTTTACACTGAAATCCTTTTATTTTTAATATTTGGCATGTTTGTGTGCTGCTGCACACAAGCCCTGTATGTGTAATAAGCAGAGTGTACGTGTGCTCTGTCCTCTGACACCTGCATTACTATCAGCGCTGGATGTTTAATCATCAAGTCAGCCAGGAGAGATAATGCAGGGGAGTATACATGCACCGTCAGCAACACCGTCAGTGCCCAAACAGCCAAGGCCACCCTCAGTGTGTACTGTGAGTCATTAACAATTAATGTTGCGTCACTGTTGCAGAAACTTGCATAAACTTTTTTCACATTTTGGTGAATTTCTCTATTCTGAATTTCACAGTTACTGTGTCACTGTATATATGTTTTTTTTTACAGTAACTGTATATATCACAGTTTTCATCTGGAAATGCAACTCCATAATTTTACATATGGTACATAATCGTGGTATTTACTGTTTTTGGATAATCTAGCATTCTAGTATTGTAGTAATGTAGTAACAATTTTTGATATATCCCCGGATTTATCCAGTACTTCTGCTGTTTGTCTACTGTTCTATTTAAAGAAATAATATATTAAAATAATTTAATACAAATGAAAAAAAATCCATTATTACAGTATAACAGATTCCTACTCTACTCACACACACAAGTCACCCGGTCACTGTTTATTTCTACTTGTGGGCAGAAAAAAACAGGTACTTATTTTCTTATTAACAGCTGTGTTTCTTTGTTTAGATCACAGCGTCAGCAATTTAGATGAACAGTCGGCAAAGCCAATTTTTGGGCATGATTTTTGTTCTGGGAGTGATTTTTCTGAATTTTTTTTTTTTTTTTTTTTTTTTTAACCACTGGAAGTGGTATCCGCAGGTTTTTACACCTCTCTGCTGGTGTCTACACCTCTCTGCTAGTGTTTTCACACCTCTTGCATGTGAGTATTTTTACACCTCTCTGCTGGTGTTTTCACATGTGTGAGCACCCCTGTATGGTAAACAATAAGGCCACCTTACCAAGGTGCTCCTTATTTCTCATGGTTGTTTCCACGCCAGAGTACTCCTACTAATCTACACTATGCAAGCACATCTTTTGAATTCCAGAACTCCTTATCCTATCATTTATCATTAATTTTTCTAGATTCGATTTGGGGAAGACCTTTCTCCGATAAAGTCACAGGTTTGACTCAACAGGCCACACAGATATTTTCTAAATTAATAAGCAAAAATTGCTCTTACCACATAGGAGTGCCTTTGTTTGCATGATCTGCCAAGCCCCACCAGCCATGGGTTTTGACGAAATCAGGCCTCAGACTGCCCCTGGCTGTCATTTGGCAATTTTATGTTGTGGAGAAAAGTCATCTCTTTCTTGCAAATGAAGCTTAAGAGGCAGAGTTCCAGAAGTCAAAATAAGACTTTAATGAATAAAGCAACAAAGCTGAGATACCTGCAGGACATCTGAATTTGTTTCTGGCCAAGGCACTATTATACATTTTTTATTTCACAATAACCAAGCGACTTAATTCTCTAGTAAGATTCAACCCTCCTGTTTCACACAATTAAATCTTTCTTCTCTAGCCTTTAGATATAACATTCGCCAAGGACAATCAACACTTTTCCAGAGGCACGAAGCCTCCAAGTGACACCTTCTAATAATGGTCTTATTCTTTCATAGCCACTTGTTGTTTACTGGAAAAAAAAACCCTGACTAAGCAAAACATCTCACGTTACACATGTAACCATGGTTCCATGAGAAGGGGAACGAGACGCTGCATCACCTAGAGGGCACTATGGGGAATGCCTCCGGCATGACTGGTGTCTGAAACATGACAATGAACTTGACATTGGCAGGTGGCAGCCTATGATATCACTACTGTTGGGGCTGTGAGTATAAAAGGGCACCTGTGAAATATGTTATCCACTTCTTGTCTGAAGGAGACATGCAGGAATACTATAGCAAAGGGATGCAGCGTCTCGTTTCCCTTCTCAGGGAACCATGGTTACATACATAACCTAAGATGTTCCCTTTTGAATGAGAACTTGCGCTGCATCCCCTAGAGCAGCTTAGAACAACTTAGCCAACTACCTAGCCGAGCTCTAGGAGTGGAGGCCTCAACATAATGACTCTCTAAATCGAGAAGATACATAACTACACCCCACGGTCAGGACATCTTGCAAGGAGGCTCACAGAGCAAATGCTGTCCTAGCAGAGCTCTGAGTAGGGCCTCAGCTGAAACTCTCTAAACTAAAGGAAGCCTAACAACACTCCTCTGTAAAGGCAATAGGCAAGGGGGCTCAAAGAAATCCTAACAACTCAGCAGTACTGCCTGGTCGAGCTCTAGTGGCGGAGGGCTCAATATAGTGACTCTCAAATAAGAGAAGGCCTAACAACACTCTACACTCAGGACCGCTTCCAAGGAGACTCACAAAGAGCCTACACTTGGAATGTTATCCCAGTGGAGTTCTTGGAAGGCAGAGGCCTCAGCCTAATGATGCTCCCTTTCACAAACAGTGACCAAGGAACCTAACAACTCAACACTATTGCCTGATCAAGCTCTTAGGATGAAGGCCTCAGTATGACGACTCTCTGAAGTGAGAGGAGGCCTAACTACATCTATCACCCAGGATGGCCACCAAGGAGGCTCACATAGAGCCTAACTATTTGATATTGCTATCAAGGAGCGGAGGCCTTTCATAGTGACTCTCTATAGCGAGAGGAGGCCTAACAATGCTCCAGTTTAAGTTCAGTAGCCAAGGAGGCTCACAGAGAGCCTAGCAGCTTAGCTCCTGGCTGAGCTCATGGGATGGAGGCCTTAGCACTTTGTCCCACAACTGTCAAGGAGGTTACATAATAGGGCCAACAGCTTGACACAATATTGGGCAGACCTCAGGGGAGCGGAGGCCTCTAACAAAACTACTCTATTGTGAGAGGAGGCCTAGCAACACTCTGGCTAAGTGCAAACCAGGGTCTGAACCACACAGAAAGGGCACAAAGCACTCGGAAATTGCTCGCAAAGTCTGCCATAAGTGATCTCTTCCATCACTCATGCCACCAACCCAGGTCTCAATCTGTTTGTGGCGCAGACCATAACTTCCCACACTCCTAAACTGATTTAACAGAATTACAAACAACAGATTGAGCAGTAGCAATATTTGAGCCAACAAGAGGAGCCAAAAAAAGAAAAGGTTCCTGTTTAACTCATCCAAGCTCCACCCACATTCCCTGCACTTGATCCCGAATCACCGCAGTAGCGGCTGCGGAACCCGAACCGCGGAGTGCAGGCAATCAACTCTCATCCCTCAAAAGAGAGTCAAGCCTGGATATAACCAATTACTGCGCATCGCAAAACCACGCATTTAACCCCCTCGAGAGTCAAGTGCACTCAGTTGAATGCATCGCTATGAGTGCCTTCAACTCCCCCGAGAGCCGAACGCGCTCATGCAAACACTAACTGCTATCCCTCAGGAGAGAGCAGAAAGGAAATAAAAACTCCTTACCTTTCTCTTGTAATCAGTCTCGTGAATGCATCATACCTAGCTCATCCAGATTCTTCAAAGAGTCAACAGCATTCCACCCAAATGCGCGTCCCACATCCCTCAAGAATAGGGGCGGCCCTACAGCCAAACAAATGGACTTGTGAAGACAAATAAGAGGATAATGTATTTCAACTTGTGAGTCCCTTTTATACTCACGTTCGCACCAGTAGTGAAGTCGTAGGCTGTCGTCTGCCAATGTCAAGTTCATTGTCGTGTTTAGATTCATGCTTCAGACACCGGTCATGCCAGAGGCATTCCCCATAGCACCCTCTGGGGGATGCAGCACGAGTTTTCATTCGAAAGGGAACTGCTCAGTGGCCACACGACGCATCTGACCTTTGTAATAATTATTTCTCATAGCCATGTAAGCCATAAGGCCTTCAAAACACATCTGGCTTTCAAACTATTTCTACAATTGTTTTCTGTAGGATAAATAAAATATTTCATCACACCTCATGAAATGACATCACAGGAGGGGCACAGGAGACCTGGCTATTGTGGGTGAGTTAATGGCTCTCTGTGGCACTAGAGTGACGGATACATCTGTCAGTTCATTCTTCAGCCTGCCATTCATTTTCTTGACCAGAGAGGGAGTGATCATCTACAGGACTGACAAACTCATGTATCACCATACTGGAAGGAGTCATAATTTCCATCTGCCTACAATGCATTTCCTTTGCAGGATACTTTCTTCTATTTGCTAGCTCCATTATTGATGTTTCTGTGAGGTTTTTTTTCTTCACCCTGGCTTCATTTATGTCTTCTGTTCTTAGGGGTGCTTGCTAATCTGTCTTCAAATGTTGTTGCACTCATCATTATTATTTTTGTCATTATTGTGCTCCTGCGACAAAGAAATGGTATGTCCCTCCTAAATGCTTCTGTCTGCTCTTTTGCTTTATGACGTTAAAATCTCTGACATGCTCATATGCTTATATTTACAGTTGATTGGAGACTCAGAGATGATGTTGGACAAACCAGAATGAAGGCACCATAGTAAGACAGTCAGTGTCACTTTCTCCTGTTGTGTTCTTTTCTCAGCAAAGACTAAACTTCAGCTCTGAGGACATGAGAACTGTGATCTGAGCTAATATGTTAATGCATATTAAAATATCCCACTGTCAGCTCAGCTGCAAGCTAATGTAAAATTAACACACGCTATTTGTGTTTTATCAGTGTAGTGCATTCTAAATCAGTCAATTATGAGGATGTGAATATGTTAATGCCTTTTCACATGACTTGCATTAAAGGTGATAAAGAGGATCTTTTCGTCGACTGAGAAACCAAAGACTGTTACTGAGTTTTTGAAATGAGCGCATGCGTAAGAACAACCCCCCCTCCTTTCGAGGGAACGCCTCCCAAAACTAGTGCACAAGTATTGGAACACGAGTGTTTACCACCGGCATTCGCTGTATTGTGTTAGTGGATTCATTATGTCGGACTCACCGCAGGTAACTCATAATCTGCAGTTGTTACTCCTGTCTCCAGACAAAAACATCGCATGCGGCGCCTGTAGAGTGTGAAAGTTACTGGAGCGCACAGCCGCGCTCGTCTCTCACAAGGAACGTCACGGCAGTGATTGACAAGCCAGAGGGCCAATCGTTTACGCGATCATCTGATGTTTTTAAGGCCCTACCTCGTGCACAGATGATGTATATTAATATTATTACTTTCAGTGCACCTAATAAATAGTCTTTTATCAGTTAGTAAAGACAGTTTCAAGTAATATTGCAAAAATGTATAAAACAAAACATCCTCTTTAGCACCTTTAAGGCTTCAGTGCACCGTGTTGACCTACATGTGAAAGCAATGCAGATAGCATCACGGAAAAAGCAATTTTATGAGGTACGAAAGAGGGCAATGTACACAGTTAACAGAGAAAACACGTATTTGAGCCTGGAAGAGAATCCGTGGTGATTGTTTTGATACAACGTAGAAAGAAAAAAATTATTGGGTTCACTAAGTTTTACTGTTTCTGCATGCTCTTGGTGATTTAAATAAGTGGTTATTAATATTACTTATTAAAAATAATTGTTCATTGCTTGTTCATGTTAGTTCACATTAACTAATGTTACCAGATACAACTTTTGATTTTAAACAGGTATTTAATGTTGAAATTAACATTAACTAAGATTAATCAGTGCTGTAGAAGTATTGTTCATTGTTCAGCTTATGTTAACTAATGTAGTTAACTAATGTTTACCAATGAGACCTTTATGGTAGGTAAATTCCCCTACGCATCTGACTTGAGTTAAATCAGGTGTCCTCTGAAACCTCCAATATCATCCTTAGGTGACTCCAACTCTGACTACTTTGGTAACACCTCACACCTAAGAATAGCTACTCTGACTACATAAGGTAAGCCTTGGGCGCCCAACACCCTGTCATCGGTTTGTGGTTTGTGCCTCCTCAGATCACTGTTGGTAAATTCTCACCACTGCTGACAGGGAGCAACACACAAGCTGTGCCGTTTCAGAGATACTTTGATCCAGTCACCTTGCCATAAAAATTTGGCCCTTGTCAAAGTTTCTCAGATCTTTATTTATGCCCATTTCATCTGTATCAAACACGTCGACTACAAAAATGACCAAGCAGCAATATGTGATGAGCTGGGAGTGAGAATGTGTTGTAAAGGATGTGAAAATGTAAAAGGTAAAAATAAATGCACAAAAATACATAGGATGCATTCTAGATCTTATCATAAAGTTTGACTTTTAAATTATTTGGTGTCTTTTACTCGAAATGATTATTAATGTGTGCAAAGTTGGACTTGTCATTGCACAGGCAGACTTTCCATACATCATGGAAATTTTCTAATTATCGACTTTAAAAATCTTAAAAAAAAAAAAAAAAAAAAGGTCAGAGACAAATGGTGTCAAAGTTGAAATTGAGCTGTAAACTGTAGTAACACTGTAGCTGATGCTGAGTTCAGGTCATTGGGCAACACTGACTCTGGTGATGTGAAAGGGCTTTAAGACATGATTTATATCAAATGAAGCATTTTGTTCTTTCTTTTCTGTTTCTTATCTCCCCCAGGTCCACAGAGGCAGACCCAAACGTTGAGAAAATGCAGTGCTCGTCTAGCTCGACACTATTTGCCCTGCAAAAAAACTTTCTTACAAAGCACAATGTTTCTCTGGAGGAAAGAAACAAATGCTCAGCCATTCCTCTGGCCCTCCACTTATTGTAGCATACAAATCTTTGTATTTTGTTGGAGAGACCACATTATTGATAAAAAGACTGATCTTTTTGTTTCTCCAGCACAACTGTCACAGCGGCATGTGAAAGCTGTGGCTGTTGAATAAGACAGTGTGAATTTCATCCATCGGAACAATGCTGCTATGGTGTCTGAAAATAAAACACAATGCAGTGTTTTTCCCAAGACAGGAAGTCTCAAACAAAATCCAAATGAATTAGGATGGCTGGCAGAGTTGAACTACTAAATGATAAATAATGGACTGCCACTATTTGTCCTCTCGCAACTATTTATTCAGCTTTCTGCTCACAGATGCTTCTTGTAACGCCACTCAATTACTGCGATCTGCTACGGTGCTTTTGTGGATGGATTGCCCATTTGAGTATGAAGGAGACCCACCTAATTAATTAAGCTCTTTAATTTTTATGTTAATGATGTGGAAAATGCTAATGACTTTAAGTAAAATAGGTTGTTGACAGGCCTAGCAAAAAACACGATGAAAAGCAAATGTTTGATCAGATGCTTCATGTACTTTGAGCTCGAAGGATGTTGTTACAAATAAAGTCTCCCAATTTTATTAGGGCCCGAGCACAGATGGTGTGAGGACCCTATTGTAATTGCTCAGTCAATTCTTCTTCTCCGAAATTAATCGCATTTTTGAGGGCCTAGACGTGCTTGAAAACTCATGAAACTTTGCACACGCATCAGACGTGGTGAAAATTTGTGTCTGATATGGGTTTCAGATTTAGGTGTTGCAAAATGGCTCGATAGCGCCATTTTTTTGCGCTACGTTTCATGCACAGGTATGAAATTCGGTAGACACATGTAACAGCCCAATACCTACAAAAAGTCTCAGGTGCAAAATCTGAAAATCCAACAGGAAATTAGATATTTTGAATTTTCTCTGTAAAATTTTTGTAGTTTTTGAGTCTTCTCCTAGAGCTTTAATCAGATCAACATCATATTCAGTCAGTCTAATCTAAAGGCCTTTGCGATGTTAAATCGCAAATCTGCCCCAAACTTTACATGTGTGATAAGAGTCCTGGCATGAAGACATCTATATGCCAATATTCAGTTAGTTATAGCACCACCTGCTGGCAACAGGAAGTGGCATGCTTTACACTGTAATTCACTCCCAGAAACACATTTCAATATGCCTCGAAGTACCAAACATGCTAGAAACACGTTAAATCATGCAACACTTGGCTAAGTGCTAATGTATGCGATTAACGCCACGAAACAGGATGTTGTTGTAACTCAGGCATACAATGTCAGATCTGCTCCAAACTTGCCCTGAACACATCTACATGACAATATTCAGTGCCCTGGCCTGAAGACATCTACACTCAAAAATTTAGTTCTAGTCATATTGCCACCAGCTGGTAGCAGGAAGTGTGACAAATACAAATGCCTGACCTTGTCCTCCTATATTAATCAAGTGCAGCGTTAGTTCAGTCAGGCCATGCAGGCATAGTACTGACGCGGTCAGCTGTCAAATCGCTCCAATCACTACCATTCTCCTATTAGACACGGGACATATATACCTGGCATTATCCTCCCTCCCGCCCCAGTATAAGCGTGAGCATATTACTGTGCACCTTCTGGTTGTTGTCATCTTTAGTTTCAGATCACTAAGGACCTCACTGCTGAGAGACACTCATCCTCATAACCAAACTACAGTATAGACGTCCCACTGCCATATCTACATGATTACCATTGTTCGCTTTTAAAGACATTACTAAGTGTCTTAATTGTCTATGTATTTCCAAGCTGATGGTTCCGGGGGGTAATGTTAAAGCTCTTGACAAATTGTGTTTCAATAAACTCAAGTAACTTGCCAAAGTGGTCCTGTCTGAAATATACTTAAATGCATATTTCCCACCATGCTCTGTTTCCCTAAAGCCACCAGCTGGCGGTGGCATGGGTGCAAGGGCCCTTTCATCACTGCTTGCAGCTTTAATATTCACTTTGTTCTTCATTACAACTTTCAAGCGAGTTTTCTCGAAGTCAGACTCAGGAATCAATTTTAATTGTACTCATTCAATCTGATGTTCTTCAATTTTGTAACACTTTGTGTGCATGTTTGTGCAGCATCACTGAAGTCAACTAACTTTCACAGCGAATTCTCATTACAATTTTTGTAGAAGAAGAGACTTCCCTCTTTGACTTTCAACAGCCCATCTTGTAATTTAAAGCACTGAGTAATGCTATTATAGATTTCTGCAAAGTACAAAAAAAGCATTCTGTCACTGTGCTATTCAAAGAAAATTCACCTCTTTCAGTGAAATGACACATGAGTTGCTTCTTTCCTGTTTTGTCGTCATAGAAGCATATGTCGATATGACATAATGAGACAAAGCTTTAAAGACTAGGAGCATCACATTCTCACGTCTGTGGTACTGGATTGATTTAGTAAGGTATAAAATATTTTGCATCTATATATATTTTTCAGATTGGTTTGTGATGATTATTTTGAAGGTTCTGATGCTTCAACAGGTAATTTTTTTCTTTTTTTTTGCAGCTTTGGTAAGAAAATGACAATCTTCTGTGATTTATAGGATAAAGAAAAAAAAAACGTATGTGGAACTCATATTTCTAAATGTAGTTTTATGCAATAAGGATTATTACAATGTAATACTACTGTATATATAGACACACAAACACATATATTGTATTTCATCCTAATAATTCATTATTACATAAACTCAGTAAAGAAAATCAAATAGAAATATGGATTCCTCAAATACCAGATAATATGCATTTTGATATTTACACATGAAATGATAAAAGTATTTTAAGGGCTTATTTTTTTATTGCTTTTGAGAAGGAAATATACTTTACAATAAGGTTCATTAGTTAACGAACTAATAATGAACTGCACTTATACAGCATTATTAATTGTTGTTAATGTTAATTTTAACATTTACTAATACATTATTAAAATCTTGTTAACATTAGTTAATGCACTGTGAACTAACATGAACAAACAACTTTTTTCATTAACGTTAATGAAGATTAGTAAATACAGTAGCAAATGTATTGCTCATGTTTAGTTCATGTTAGTTAATATACTATCTAATGTTAACAAATGAACCTTATTGTAGTGTTACAGAAATATATATATATATATATATATATATATATATATATATATGTGTATGTGTATATATATGTGTGTGTGTATATATATATATATATATATATATATATATATATATGTATGTGTGTGTGTGTGTGTATTTGTTTCTGTCTTGAAAATGTTCATTGTCTATGTTTATATTTTAACTGTCATCATAGTCTACATTTTCCATTGTACAGTCTGTGATTCCTCTTTAACAAGCTTCCCATCTCTGACTGGTTATGCAATCTGGAAATTACAACATGTATTTATTCAGATAGATCATATAGAGTCTAAAATATTTGACGGCTGAAATCTGAAGCTGATCAGTTTGGAAGTGTTCTGGGAAATGCATTTTGAGTAATAATATTGTTAGTAGCTTGGAGTAATTGAAAATACTTCATCAGTTGATATGTAGATACTCTATACCCTAAAGGTGTGAAAATGTATCACCTAATCATGCATTTTGATCTCTGCATGTGCGTTGTGGAATTTTTTTTTTCTCAGTAATAACACCTGAATGTGTGATGTTTCTTATCATTTCCTGAGATGTGTTGAAATATATTCAACATTTATTTGATAACATCCCAAATATACTGCGTGTTTATTTATAATTGCAAGCATAGATGCATATTTAACACCATTGTTTGGTTTCAGTCAGTTCCTTTCTGTGTTGAACTTTTTTTATTTCCATTAATAAGTGGCCTACTTCCAAAAATAGGATTCTTTACTACCCTAAAGCTCCATTGTGTGGTCAAGATACTGCTGGATTAGATACCACTGCCTGTCGAGGACAGTTACGTTAATAAGTCCTTGTTACTGATACTAAATGCAATTCAAAAAGGGTTAAGACTATGAAAAACCTTTGCTTGCCAATTTTTAGTATTGAGAAGATGCTTATCAACTTCCTGTCATGTCTAAATGATGTTGTTATTTTTGTGGAGAGCCAAGGGTGAGAATCTTAACATACCTAAGTTAAACACCCTGTTTAAAAGATCTGTTCACTTTAAAATAATAATTACCCCATGATTTACTCACCCTCAAGCCATCCTAGGTGTATATGACTTCCTTGATGAACACAATCGGAGTTATATTAATAAATATCCTAATGCATCCAAGCCAATGGGACCAAGGAGTATAAAGAGTATATTACATCCTATGCCTTCCGAGACGTCAGATATGCTTTTTTCGTAAGTTAAATACAAAAGGCGGTCTGGCTGAAGCTAGATATTTTACAAACCCGATTCCAAAAAAAGTTGGGAAACTGTACAAATTGTGAATAAAAGAGGAATGCAATAATTTACAAATCTCATAAACTTATATTTTATTCACAATAGAATATAGATAACATATCAAATGTTGAAAGTGAAACATTTTGAAATGTCATGCCAAATATTGGCTCATTTTGGATTTCATGAGAGCTACACATTCCAAAAAAGTTGGGACAGGTAGCAATAAGAGGCTGGAAAAGTTAAATGTACATATAAGGAACAGCTGGAGGACCAATTTGCAACTTATTAGATCAATTGGCAACATGATTGGGTATAAAAAGAGCCTCTCAGAGTGGCAGTGTCTTTCAGAAGTCAAGATGGGCAGAGGATCACCAATTCCCCCAATGCTGCGGCCAAAAATAGTGGATCAATATCAGAAAGGAGTTTCTCAGAGAAAAATTGCAAAGAGTTTAAAGTTATCATCATCTACAGTGCATAATATCATCCAAAGATTCAGAGAATCTGGAACAATCTCTGTGCGTAAGGGTCAAGGCCGGAAAACCATACTGGATGCCCGTGATCTTCGGGCCCTTAGACGGCACTGCATCACATACAGGAATGCTACTGTAATGGAAATCACAACAGGAATATTTCCAGAAAACATTGTCGCTGAACACAATCCACCGTGCCATTCGCCGTTTCTGGCTAAAACTCTATAGGTCAAAAAAGAAGCCATATCTAAACATGATCCAGAAGCGCAGGCGTTTTCTCTGGGCCAAGGCTCATTTAAAATGGACTGTGGCAAAGTGGAAAACTGTTCTGTGGTCAGACAAATCAAAATTTGAAGTTCTTTTTGGAAAACTGGGACGCCATGTCATCCGGACTAAAGAGGACAAGGACAACCCAAGTTGTTATCAGTGCTCGGTTCAGAAGCCTGCATCTCTGATGGTATGGGGTTGCATGAGTGCGTGTGGCATGGGCAGCTTACACATCTGGAAAGGCACCATCAATGCTGAAAGGTATATCCAAGTTCTAGAACAACATATGCTCCCATCCTCTTTCAGGGAAGACCTTGCATTTTCCAACATGACAATGCCAGACCACATAATGCATCAATTACAACATCATGGCTGCGTAGAAGAAGGATTCGGGTACTGAAATGGCCAGCCTGCAGTCCAGATCTTTCACCCATAGAAAACATTTGGCGCATCATAAAGAGGAAGATGTGATAAAGAAGACCTAAGACAGTTCAGCAACTAGAAGCCTGTATTATACAAGAATGGGACAACATTCCTATTCCTAAACTTGAGCAACTTGTCTCCTCAGTCCCCAGACGTTTGCAGACTGTTATAAAAAGAAGAGGGGATGCCACACAGTGGTAAACATGGCCTTGTCCCAACTTTTTTGAGATGAGTTGATGCCATGAAATTTAAAATCAACTTATTTTTCCTTTAAAATGATACATTTTCTCAGCTTAAACATTTGATATTTCATCTATGTTGTATTCTGAATAAAATATTGAAATTTGAAACTTCCACATCATTGCATTCTGTTTTTATTCACAATTTGTACAGTGTCCCAACTTTTTTGGAATCGGGTTTGTACTTTAAAACTTGTTAAATATCGATATTTTTCTTACACAAATGCTTCAGAAGGCATTTTTTAATCCCCGAAGCCGTGTGGAATACGTTTATAATGGATAGATGCACTTTCTTGAGCTTCATACTTATTGGTCCTGTTCACTGCATAAAGCTCGGATGCATCAGGATATTTAACTCAAATTGTGTTCATCAGAAAGAAGAAAGTCCTATACACCTAGGATGACTTTAGGGTGAGTAAAGATTGGGCTAATTTTCATTTTAAAACTAAAATTTATTAGTTAAAAACTAATCATTTAAGTGTTCAACTGTGAGCAAATTTGATTTCTGGAATGTATGTACTGTATGTATTGCTCTTGCTTGAAATCAAAATTATGACACAAGATTAAAATGCTTATCTTGAATTATTATTTTTTTCTCTTACAGGTTTGCATACAGTGACGATGACGTGGACGGTGGGTCTCAGTAACCTGGTGTTAGTGGTCTACGGATTCACACTGATCATAGGCCTTCCCGCCAATATCTTGGCTTTTTACACATTCTTCCAGAAGATCCGCCAGCGCCCCACCCCGATGGATGTGCTGTTAATCAGTTTAACCATCTCCGACTTGATCTTCCTCTTTTTCCTGCCTTTTCGAATGGTGGAGGCGGCCAACATGAAATGGACAATGCCGTACTTCCTCTGCCCTCTGTCGGGATTCATCTTTTACTCCGTCATCGCCAACAGCACCTTACATCTTACGGCCATCAGCGTAGAGCGATACCTGGGTGTAGCTTTCCCCATTGAATACAAGCTAAAACGCAAGCCTCGAAATGCCGTGATAGCCTGCGTCATGTTCTGGGTGGTTTCCATGGCGCACTGCAGCGTCGTCTACATCATGCAATACCACAACTATCTCAACCCCAACATCACAGATCCATCAAAGCGTAACACCTGTTATGAAGAATTCACCACTGAACAGCTCAAGATCCTCCTGCCGGTTCGCCTCGAGCTTTCTATTGTTTTCTTCTGCATTCCTTTCCTCATCTGCTGCTTCTGCTACATCAAGTGCATCTGCATACTTTCCCGTCTATCCAAAGTTCACGCCAAGAAGCGGTATAGAGCTATCGGGATGGCACTGGGAACACTTCTGGTCTTTGTTATCTGTTTCATGCCCTTCAACATCTCACATGTGGAGGGATATGTCCACGGCTACAGCTCTGAATGGAGAACACATGCTCTGCTCACCAGCACGCTGAATGCATGTCTCGACCCTTTCATATTCTACTTCTCTTCTTTAGCACTCAGAGAGACTTTCAAAAAAGTGTTGCAGGAGCTGGTGAGGTGGCTGCTTCCTCCCTGCTGCAGCTCGGCTCTCTGCTGCCCTTTATTCAACCGTGGGAAATCAGAGGAGAGAACACAGAGCTCAGATGACAGCATCCGCTAACATATCAAGCCAGGTTTTGCATTGATTGTTGTGCTTTGCGTTGTCTTCAATGCATGTCATTCTGTCCAAAGCCAATTCATGTAATTCTATTATGCCACCGTGACCCAATGCTTTATGGATAGACAGAAGTGGAGCAGCTTAAAAATGGTTTTCAGAAGAAAATCAAGCATGCACATGCTGATTGCACTAATATGTTACTTAAATCTTTGCAGCAGCGCAGCACAATTTTATTCACAATGAAATATAGAGCTTGACCAATAAACATAATCAATTAAACAAAGATATTTAGACTAGGGCTGTTGATTTAACATGTTAATTTAATTAGTTATGGAAAAAAATAATGCATCATTAACACATTTAATCCACCCACCCCGCCCCAGACCTACGTAGTTCATCTTACATTTCATAAAGTTGATTGTTGATGAATATGATGCAGGGCAACAACTCACTGCATGATGAAGCCTATAGAATGCAGTTAGAATGACCCTTAAAATCAAAATAGCAGGGCAAAAAGGCCCCTGTATGAGTTTTTGTCTCATTTTTATATCATATGATATAGTTAAGCAACATCACACGAGCAAGGAGCGCAATATCATTTGAAAGCTGATTTTGTTCCGATTAGCACAAGTGCAAATGTGCTATTGATTTTATACAACAGTTCAATAAATAAAAAGTTAAGATTGTTACATTTTAGACACAATATTGTCTGCCTTTGCTCAATTTTGCCAATAAAAATATATCCTTTAAACCCAAAGCAGAACTGTTGTGTGTCTCCAAGCAACACACAGCAGTGTTTAGTTTCTGAATGAATCCCCATTTTGAGCAAATCAATCAGGTGAATCAATGATTCAATGGTTCATTCATAAAGAGAGCCATTTACTTAATTCCTGAATGAATCAGCCGTTTGAATTAATCGAAAGAATGAATCACTCAATGACTTACTCATTTAGACATTTACCGGTACCTACTGGCAGTTTTAGTTTCTTATTTAGAGTATCATTTCATTAAAAAAAACCTTCATATTTCCATATTAAGAAAAAATCCTTTAAAGGTATATTTCACCCTATCATCATTTACTCACCCTTATGGCCGTTGAGGCCTAAGTGATGTGACGTGTGGCCAAGTATGGTGTCCCATACTCAGAATTTGTGCTTTGCATTTCACCCATCCAAGTACACACACACAGCAGTCAGCACACACCCGGAGCAGTGGGCAGCTGTTTTTGCTGCGGCGCCTGGGGAGCGATTGGGGGTTAGGTGCCTTGCTCAAGTGCACCTCAGTTGAGAGTAATGAGAGTGGAAAAGAGTGCTTTTCATTCACTCCCCCCACCTACATTTCCTACTGGTACTGAGACTCGAACCCACGACCTTCGGGTTACAAGTCTGACTCTTTAACCATTAGGCGACAACTGCCTAAAAAGTATGTTTAACAAATTCTCTGTTGAATCAAATAAAATATTTTTTTCTAAAGCTACCTTTTGTAATGTCTAGTTCATGCTTTTCTCATTTAACACAATAATTGCTTTAAATTATCTTTTGGTGTGTGATTAATTTGAATTAATCGCCACATCGTGTAACGAATTAGATTAAAAATTTTACTTGACGGCTCTAATTTTGACAAAAATAATTTTTCAATAAAATATGTGATTATGCTTCTGTTCTTTATTCCTCCATTCTGAACCATATCACATGAATGCTGTTTTTTTTTTTTTTTTTTTTTTTTCCGCAGCACTCGAATAATGAATTTCTTGTTTTTAACTTGCCATCTCTTTAGATAGACCAACAAAAACTTGTTCCACTGATGTCACTTCCTGTCCCTGTTTGGAGATATACAACAAGTGGAGGAACAAGTTTGATTTTTAATCATTTTTTTTTCTCTTCTCTTTATAAAGGCTAATGAATGTGAATATTTGGTGTCAATGAAGCAGATTTTGAACAGTTGCATGAAGTTTTCTAAGTTTTTGGTTATCACTTTGGTTAATTTCCTAATTTGATGCATGTATGGTGTGGGAGTGGCATAGGTTAGTTGTCACAACGAGCGAGAAAGGTTGACATGGAGCAGCTAAATCTCCAACCTTCTGGGAATCACCCATTTTAAACAAACGCCGAACAGAGGAGAGTCTGCTGACAAAAAGACAAAGCGACAGAGCTCGTAATAAAACAAGAATCAACATTTGCTTGGCTTTTCGGAGGTAGCGAAAACTGAGGGATTTGAAATGTTGCAAATGCAATGCAGAGATGCCGTTTTTATTACTCAACACGTGAGTAAGGTGTTTTATTGAACAGATAAATCGCCATATGTAGCTCTCTAACATAGTTTATTGTAAAGTATTATCTATTGTGAAGGGTCATTTTATTATGGTTGTTGTAGCACTGTGCTGGAATTCAGTTTCAAGGAAGTACCATGTCCATTAGACTGGTAGTGAAAGTTTTTTTTAGCTATGAGAAAGAACATTATTCAACCACACAGTCATGCAGAGCCGGAGCACAACCAAAACAATGCTCTTCTGCAAAATGCATGCAGATTTGTTTTTCAACTGCTACAGGGCTAAAAGTTACATAGTACACCTTTAACAAGTCTAAAGATCGTACATAGTTTTGCTTAAAGACTTGTTCAGAATGTAGTTTTTGGTGCATTGTACGTGCATGTGAGCATGTGCATTGAGGTCATACCCTGAGTGTTTCTAGATACAATAGTGACCATAAACATCACATCTATTTATTGCTGCTACTGTATTATTCTGAGCACTGCTGTCAACTTTAAACACGAGTCTGTGTCTTTTCTGCTCTACCTCCACTTCAGCAAAAGCTGTGTGCTCTTTGTGACAGATTCTATAAAGAGCTCATCTGTCTTTCCTGTGGCAGAGGCGTCTGAAACAACACATTTTCCTGTTGTGTGTTACAGGGGGAATCCACTTATGTGGAAAACTTTCTAATAATGTTGCATTGAATGTGGCTTTTGAAAGTATGTTCCAGAGGCATGAAGATAAAGATCTGCACTGCGCAATACAGATATTACACTTAAATATAACACATCTAGACCTTGAATCACCTTGAATAGAAGTGACTGATACACTGGGACATATCTTCTTCTTGTAGTGAATATCAAGTTTTGTAATGTTGTCAAGTAATGTTGTTTATACGTCTACAACTTGCTGGCCTCGAACGCAGCCGCTCAGGACATTCTGTGAGAGTGCACGAAAGCGATGCGCGGTTATATCTGCATCAGATAATCCGTGGGTCGGGCCGGCCAAGTAATACAAAATAACATTCCAAGTAAAATACGTGTTTTTTTTTTTTCTGCCGTGATCAGGATTTCACCACCTCTGCCTCATTTTGAGCCAGGAAAAACCCAGATAAGTCAACACCATTGTTGAGTATTTTCTTTTTAAAACTTCAGGGATCTAAAGATGGTTTCAAAAACACGGTTTGAAATCGCTGGTGTTTCTTAAGTCACAAACTACCTTGTAATCAAACACGTCAACATGCTGACGGGCTTTAGCATATCATTAACTATGACCGCTCTGAAGCAGGAGAGTCTCAAAAGTAGCCAGCTTATCCTGGTATATTTTACAGTTGATATGAAAAATTGGGTAGTCAAGCAAAAGGCTAATCATATTAATTACCGTTATGTATCCGACGATGTAAAAAGCGATACCATTGTGCAGCGTTTACCTCAGTAAGTTGACAGAGTGGATCTCTAAGCTCGTGCGAGCAAGTGGAGGCGGGGCTAATTAACATATTCATAGATCTGCGTATACTAAATGATGCAATGGTGTAGAGTTACATTCAAGCTATTTGTAGTCATTAAGAAATTTTTTTCACAGGAAAGTTTAAATATATAATTTTGGTGATCAAAGATGAGTTTTAAGGGATAAAATGATTGAATTTAAATATATTTAATTTAAAATGTAATAAAATGCAAAATGACAATTAAACTTACTTTATCCTATCAGATTTAATTACTTTGTTTTTTATTCTTTGTCCATACTATGCAAATAAGTGGGGTCCAATGTTGTTTGGATGTTCTTCAAAATATATTTTGTGTTCTAAAGAAGTAAGAAGGTCATATGGGGTTGGAAAGACATGAGAGTGAGTAAATGATGACAAAATGTTTTTTTTTTTTTTTTTTTACTGTGCCTTTAAGAGAAACATTGCATGGTTTTAACCTTCTGGTATATATCAAAATAGGCCACAAGATGGTGCCATATATAAGCTATTGTGAATAAACTGGTTCAGGAAACCTTTAAATTCAAGAACACTCTGCATTCAGACCACTAGAAGTTTGGGTTAGTAGATCTTTTTTTCAGTTAATTTAGTATTGTGTCCTCTAACAGTTCAGCATGAGTTCAATGACATGTTATCTACTCATCACTAGACAAAGGAAACAAAGGTTTAGTTTTGAAAGAGTATAAAGAAAACTAGATGGGAACATTTTCTGAAGTTGCTATAAGTGGTGCTTTCCCAAGCTAAATGTTGCTTGTGCGTTGCCTGGCAACTGCTAAGGGGTTATGATTGTTTATTAGGCAGATGGTTGGTAAGACATTATAAGGTACTAGGTGCTGTGGTGTTTGGCGTGGTTGCAAGAAAATATGCAGCTGCAATGGTGTTATGAGTGTTTGTTAAGACATTTCTTGTTAGTTGCGGATTGCTAGAGACTTGTTAAGTGGTTGCTAAGGTGTTCTAGGTGGTACAGTAACTTACAGCCCTTAACTATAACAAAGATATAGTTATAAGTAGGGCTGGGCGATATATCGCATGCGATTGTCACGCGCATTTTGTCAGTAAAGCCGGTTCCCTGATTGCCGCTAAATCGCCATCACCTGCTTTCAAATGGAGCGGCATTTAATAGACAGAGCCGTAGATCACTGATAAGCCACGCAATATCGCGTTCATATCGCAGATGTATCGCCTTCGATAATGAACGCGATATTGCGTGGCTTATCAGTGATCTACGGCTCTGTCTATTAAATGCCGCTCCATTTGAAAGCAGGTGATGGCGATTTAGCGGCAATCAGGGAACCGGCTTTACTGACGAAATGCGCGTGACAAAAGCATTCGATATATCGCCCAGCCCTAGTTATAAGATATAAATCTTTCTAAATGTAGAGCCCATATCACAACTATAACAATAATGGCTGAAACTGAAACTGAATCAGTTTCAGAATTATTTTTTTCCCCCAGCTGATGAATGATAAAAACATTACTGCCAATAAGAATACATCCTGCTTGAGCATTTGAAGTGGCGTGTATTTAAAATAAACAGAACAGTATAGTGCGTGTGTGGATGATAATATACACTGCTCAAAAAAAATTAAAGGAACACTTTTTAATCAGAGAATAGCATCAGGTCAGTTAAACTCCTGGGATATTGAATTGGTTAGTTAAGTAGCAGAGTGAGTTGTTAATCAGTTTCAGCTGCTTTGGTGTTAAAGGCAGAGATGGGACCAAGTCACACATGTGCAAGTCTCAAGTAAGACCCAAGTATTTTTTTCTTGGGCAAGTCAAGTCAAGTCAAGTCACAAGCTATGTCAAGTCAAGTCAAGTCAAGTCCTGTAGTAGGTCAAGTCAAGTCCAAGTCAAGTCACCTTATTATTATAATTTTACCTGCAGAATCTGATCTTAATAAAGTGAAAAGACAAGATATAAGTAACTGTCAGTAAATTAAAATAATTTGGATTTGCATTGTAAATACTCATGTTCAGTAAAATACATCATGGAATCAAACAAAATTGTAACTTCATAAAATTATTTATTTTTCACTTCTGCCAACAGTGTTTGAACAGACTCCTCTCTGAACACCTCCCTCTCTCTCTCTCTCTCTCTCTCAAACACAGTTTACATACAACATTAAACTTTGTTACATTTCTCCTCTCTCTCTCACAACAGCTTTACTGACATGAAAGGAGCTTTTGTTGTAGTATTGTTGTTCAGAAAATGTACATTATTTGGCACTGTATTTGGCATATCACGGTTTCGATTTTAGTTTGTTGTTAAAATACAACTTAGAGACCATTTAAGCTTTGTAGGCCTGTTTTAAATTTTCGGGTTTATGATGGAACGGTGGTGGTGGCACAGGGTCATTGGGAAACACTGAATGAATGTTTAGCTGACAAATGTGCTAAAGTTGTAATATCAGCTGCAGAGGCGCACCAACACTAAGTGGGGGCCCCAGGCAAAATTCATAAATGAGGCCCTTCTAAAAGATTTTATAGTTAAAATATCTTTGTTACCTAGTGACGTAATTATACAACATATAACACAGTCAAAACACATAAATATAAAACGTTAAATAGTCTACTGTTATTTGAAATTATTAAAAAAAAAAATTAAGACACTTCAAATGTGAAATAAAAAAGTTTGAGGACAAACTTTAGGTTGGCTTGAAAAAGCATAGCCAGAAAGTTTGAAGAAGTTTTAAAAGTTTGAAGTTTGAAAGTTTAAGTTTTATTAGATAGATAGATAGATTGGTAATTGTCACAGATGGATACTATGGAGTTTTTATAGAGTTATTAGCATGTTCTTAGCCCACTTTAGCACTTAGCTAATCACTATTAGCATGTAGCTATTCACTGCTAGCATGTTGAAGTCCAGATTGCTAGCATGAGTCAAAAGAGCCAACCGCCATGTCTCTACGATGTACTGATGCAGAGATATAGATTTTGCAAAACGGTTGCTAGGGTACTCTGTTTGGTTGCTAGGGAGTGGCTTGGCAGCTACCAGTGATGATACTCCAAAGGCTGCTTGACAATATAAACCAACCCCCATGTCTGGAAGATGTTCTGATGCAGAGATATAGATTTTGCAAATTGGTTGCTAGGGCACTCTGTTTGGTTGCTATGGTGTTGCTATGCAGTTGCTAGGGTACTCGGGGTGGTTGCTAAGGTGTTGCTATGCAGTTGCTAGGGTACTCGGGGTGGTTGCTAAGGTGTTGCTATGCGGTTGCTAGGGTGTTGCTATGCAGTTGCTAGGGTACTCGGGGTGGTTGCTAAGGTGTTGCTATGCGGTTGCTATGGTACTCGGGGTGGTTGCTAAGGTGTTGCTATGCGGTTGCTATGGTACTCGGGTGGTTGCTAGGGTGTTGCTATGCGGTTGCTAGGGTACTCGGGGTGGTTGCTAAGGTGTTGCTAGGGTACTCGGGGTGGTTGCTAAGGTGTTGCTATGCGGTTGCTAGGGTACTCGGGGTGGTTGCTAGGGTGTTGCTATGCGGTTGCTATAGTACTCGGGGTGGTTGCTAAGGTGTTGCTATGCGGTTGCTAGGGTACTCGGGTGGTTGCTAGGGTGTTGCTATGCGGTTGCTAGGGTACTTGGGGTGGTTGTTAGGGTGTTGCTAGGGTACTCGGGGTGGTTGCTAAGGTGTTGCTAGGGTACTCGGGGTGGTTGCTAAGGTGTTGCTATGCTGTTGCTAGGGTACTCGGGGTGGTTGCTAGGGTGTTGCTATGCGGTTGCTAGGGTACTCGGGGTGGTTGCTAGGGTGTTGCTATGCGGTTGCTATAGTACTCGGGGTGGTTGCTAAGGTGTTGCTATGCGGTTGCTAGGGTACTCGGGTGGTTGCTAGGGTGTTGCTATGCGGTTGCTAGGGTACTTGGGGTGGTTGTTAGGGTGTTGCTAGGGTACTCGGGGTGGTTTGCTAAGGTGTTGCTAGGGTACTCGGGGTGGTTGCTAAGGTGTTGCTATGCTGTTGCTAGGGTACTCGGGGTGGTTGCTAGGGTGTTGCTATGCGGTTGCTAGGGTACTCGGGGCGGTTGCTAGGGTGTTGCTATGCGGTTGCTAGGGTACTCGGGGTGGTTGCCATGGTGTTGCTATGTGGTTGCTATTGTATCCAGGCTGGTTGCTAGGATGATGCCAGGGTGATTTGTGTGGTTGCTATGCAGTTGCCATGGTGTTCTGGGTGGTTGCTAGGTTGGTTTGGGTGGTTGCTATGAGAGTTGATCATAGATAGATAGATAGATAGATAGATAGATAGATAGATAGATAGATAGATAGATTTAGTTTGATAGATAGATAGAGATAGATAGATTAAAAAGAGAAATAGATAGATAGATAGATAGATTTAGTTTGATAGATAGATAGATAGATAGATAGATTAGAAAGAGAAATAGATAGATGATAGATAGATAGATAGATAGATAGATAGATAGATAGATAGATAGATAGATAGATAGATAGATTAGAAAGAGAAATAGATAGATAGATAGATAGATAGATAGATAGATAGATAGATTAGAAAGAGAAATAGATAGATAGATAGATAGATAGATAGATAGATAGATAGATAGATAGATAGATAGATTTAGTTTGATAGATTTAGATTTAGATAGATAGATAGATTTAGTTTGATAGATAGATAGATAGATAGATTTAGTTTGATAGTTAGATTTACATAGATAGATTTAGTTTGATAGAGTTAGATTTAGATAGATAGATAGATAGATAGATAGATAGATAGATAGATTAGAAAGAGAAATAGATAGATGATAGATAGATAGATAGATAGATAGATTAGATAGATAGATAGATAGATAGATAGATTAGAAAGAGAAATAGATAGATAGATAGATAGATAGATAGATTTAGTTTGATAGATTTAGATTTAGATAGATAGATAGATTTAGTTTGATAGAGTTAGATTTACATAGATAGATTTAGTTTGATAGAGTTAGATTTAGATAGATAGATAGATAGATAGATAGATAGATAGATAGATTTAGTTTGATAGAGTTAGATTTAGATAGATAGATAGATAGATAGAATGAGTTTGAATGAGTTTGAATGAGTTTAAATGGCTTGGAAATAGGAATGGCAGTTTAATTGAGTCTGTGTGTTTGAATTTGAATTTTGACAGTTGGACGGAATGTTCAGATCAGCCAAGGCAGTTCAATGAAAGTCAATGGGAGTTTTTTCCAGGTTTAATCAGCATTTTTAGGAAAACCGTAAGTCGGATCAGTCTGAAAAGATATAGCACACTAAGTCAGAACAGTCTGAAGGTCTAGTCCGAGTTTGGTGGTTGTAGCTTGAACAGTCTAGGAGGAGATGCATTTAGAAATTTAGTCTAAGAAGAATAATAATAAGCTTAAGACGTAGATCAGTAAGTTGGCTTTTTCAAGCCAACTTAATTAAACACGCCAGTAGGTGGCAGCGAATCACTGTTAATGAGTGAATCATTGAGATTCAACCGATTCATTCAAACAGCTGGCAAAACAATTCTGTGGACTTTGGAACTATTTTCGTTGGTGAAATAGAGCGAAACAGGCGATTTGGTGTCTAAAATGTAAGTCACTTGATATTACGTTCTTGTTCATTAAATTGTACGCTGAATAAAATCAATATCACTTTTGTAATCATGATAATATTTGGAGAAAAACGGCGCTCTTTGTTTAACCTTCATGCTTCTTCATGCTTTATTTTTCGCTTTTGCCTGCCAGACGTATATGTCCTCTTCATGTTTAATAAATTGAATTAGGCATTTTAATGTAGGCCTAAGTAAGCACTGCGCCAGTTTGAATGCGGCGGCAAAAGCATAAACAGCGTAACGAGAGAGGGGGATACAGAGATGTCGCTGCGTCACTGCGTGTTATAATATTGATATTAACATTTCATATCATAACAAAATCTTCAACCGGACCGAACGAGAGTCTCAAGCCCTGCCGCTGCGCTGAGTGAGTGACAGGAGGCGTGTCTGTGTTCAGCTGCGGTGTACGTGAACGCGCTGTTGGAGAGAAGAGAGAGAAAGCGCTGCCGGTGTATGGATGCCTGTATTTAGTAACTTATATGTATATATTTTATATTCAAACTGAAAACATGATGATTTAACACTCAAGTCATTCAAGTCATCGTGTCTCAAGTCAAGTCAAGTCCCGAGTCTTTAACTTCCAAGTCCGAGTCAAGTCTCAAGTATTTTATCTTTTGTCAAGTCAAGTCACAAGTCATAAAAATAGCGACTCGAGTCGACTCGAGTCCAAGTCACCAAGTCACAAGTCCCCATGTCTGGTTAAAGGTGCCCTAGAATGCTTTTTCACAAGATGTAATATAAATCTAAGGTGTCCACTGAATGTGTCTGTGAAGTTTCAGCTCAAAATACCCCATAGATCTTTTTTAATTAATTTTTGTAACTGCCTATTTTGGGGCATCATTAAATATGCGCCGATTCAGGCTGCTTCCCCTTTAAATGCTTGCGCTCCCCGCCCCCGAGCTCGCGACTATAATACATTGCATAAACAAAGTTCACACAGGTAATATAACCCTCAAAATGGATCTTCACAAAATGTTTGTCATGCATGCTGCATGCATGCATCAGATCATGTAAGTACAGTATTTATTTGGATGTTTACATTTGATTCTGAATGAGTTTGAGGCTGTGCTCCGTGGCTAAAGCTAACATTACACACTGTTGGAGAGATTTATAAAGAAAAGTTGTGTTTATGAATAATACAGACTGCAAGTGTTTAAAAATGAAAATAGCGACGGCTCTTGTCTCCGTGAATACAGTAAGAAACGATGGTAACTTTAACCACATTTAACAGTACATTAGCAACATGCTAACGAAACATTTAGAAAGACAATTTACAAATATCACTAAAAATATCATGATATCATGGATCATGTCAGTTATTATTGCTCCATCTGCCATTTTTCGCTATTGTTCTTGCTTGCTTACCTAGTCTGATGATTCAGCTGTGCACAGATCCAGACGTTAATACTGGCTTGTCTAATGCCTTGAACATGGGCTGGCATATGCAAATATTGGGGGCGTACATATTAATGATCCAGACTGTTACGTAACAGTCAGTGTTATGTTGAGATTCACCTGTTCTTTGGAGGTCTTTTAAACAAATGAGATTTACATAAGAAGGAGGAAACAATGGCGTTTGAGACTCACTGTATATCATTTCCATGTACTGAACTCTTGTTATTCAACTATGCCAAGGTAAATTCAATTTTCAATTCTATGAAATTGAGATGACCCCCAAAACAGGAATGGTTTTACAGATGGAGGCCACTAACATTTTTTTTTTTCCTACTCATCTTTTCTGATGATTTTTCACTAGTTTTGCATTTGGCAAGGGTCAGTGTCACTAATGGTAGCATGAGGCGATACCTGGACCCTACAGAGATTGCACAGGCAGTCCAACTCCTCCAGGATGGCACATCAACACGTGCCATTGCCAGAAGGTTTGCTGTGTCTCTCAGCACAGTCTCAAGAGCCTGGGGGAGATTCCAGGAGACAGGCAGTTACTCTAGGAGAGCTGGACAGGGCCGTAGAAGGTACTTAACCCTTAAATGCATACCTCGGGTCTTTAGTGACCCGGGACATCATTCACTACTCTCCTCCTCGTTCATTTTTTAAAGTTAGACATCAATCTTCTTGGTATTCCTCAATCATTATAAAGAATACAACAAGGAAAAAATCATAAAATTATAAAAGAATTCCTATTTTTGTATTCTTTTTTTGTAAAAATTGTATAGGGTCGCTAACGACCCGAGGTGTGTATGAGTGTACGTATATTTTTTCTGCACAACAATAATTGAATCTTAGATGACGGAATAAGTGCAATTCACCTTTATTCCACAATGTCTGAAACACAATGCTGAAGTGACGACTCATTCAGGCAGAAAACGAAATAATAAGAAAAATATGAAATGGCTCAGCGATTTACTGCAGAGCAAGTACTGAACGCAATCAAATATGACTGTAACTGTTACAGGATGAATCTGGTGAAGCTGTTAGCGATCGAAATATTGATTTTGAAGATGATGAAAATTATATAGTTTTGAGAATATGTTTGAGATCACGAATGGGCTCATATTCGTGACTTCAAACATAAAACTAGCCCATTATTTGCTGTATTTACTGGGAAATGAGCTCTGACGAGGACAGTGATGATAGCATAAAACATCTGCTCAAACCGAACCCTTTCAAGCTCCAAAAGGTAACAAAATATGATTTATTTTATTCTCCTGTAATTGTTACTCTAATATCAGAGGAGTTTTATATTATCAAGACAGGTAGAGATCCTTCCGTGTTAGATATAGATCCGGGTCGATAAAGACCCGAATATGTAAGAATGATTGGCGAAACAGTCATGCATTTAAGGGTTAACCCATCAGCAGGACCGGTATCTGCTCCTTTGTGCAAGGAGGAACAGGATGAGCACTGTCAGAGCCATACAAAATGACCTCCAGCAGACCACTGATGTGAATGTCTCTGACCAAACAATCAGAAACAGACTTCATGAGGGTGGCCTGAGGGCCCGACGTCCTCTAGTGGGCCCTGTGCTCACTGCCCAGCACCGTGGAGCTCGACTGGCATTTGCCATTGAACACCAGAATTGGCAGGTCCGCCACTGGCACCCTGTGCTTTTCAAATGAGAGCAGGTTTATCCTGAGTACATATGACAGATGTGAAAGGGTCTGGAGAAGCTGTGGAGAACGTTATGCTGCCTGTACCATCGTTCAGCATGACAGGTTTGGTGGTGGGCCAGTGATGGTCTGGGGAGGCATATCCATGGAGGGATGCACAGACCTCTACAGGCTAGACAAAGACACCCTGACTGCCATTAGGTATTGGGATGAAATCCTTGGACTCATTGTCAGACCCTACGCTGGTGCAGTGGGTCCTGGGTTCCTGGTGCACAACAATGCCCGGCCTCATGTGGCGAGAGTATGCAGACGGTTCCTGGAGGATGAAGGAATTGATACCATTGAATGGCCCCCACGCTCGCCTGACCTAAATCCAATAGAACACCTCTGGGACATTATGTTTCTGTCCATCCAATGCCGCCAGGTTGCACCTCAGACTTTCCAGGAGCTCAGTGATACCCTAGTCCAGATCTGGGAGGAAATACTGAGTACTACTGCAATGAAATTTCAGCAAAATGGACTAGCCTGCTGCATCATTTTTTCACTTCGATTTTCAGAGTGTCTTTGAATTCAGTCCTCTGTAGATTGATAATTTTTTTTTCCATCAAACGATGTGGCATCCTTTCGTTCCTAACACATTACCGAGTCCATTTCAGTATAGATATCCAGCATGATATTTTCCCCATTGTGTTTTCAAAGTGTTCCTTTTTTTGAGCACCGTATCTTTATATGTATAGTTCTTGATTTGAACAGGCCTTAAAGGGGACCTATTATGCCCCTTTTTACAAGATGTAATATAAGCTTCAGGTGTCCCCAGAAAGTATCTGTGAAGTTTCAGCTCAAAATGCCCATAATCAGCATAATCAGATGCAGCTTTATTTTTAGTAACAAATAATCTATAATACTGTGTTGTTAATACCCATTTTTGAGTGGAAGCAAAAACATGCTGTTTTCGTGCATGTATCTTTAAATGCAAACGAGCTGCTGCTCCCCACCCCCCTAACCAGAATAGCACCTTGGATACTCGAAAGAAAAAATCTGTTTGTTTTGATAATATTCTCAAGCTCACATGATATTGCAGTTCTTTGTCACCATGAAAGTGTATTTTTTGCATGTGTTTTAAAGCCATATCAGTTAAAACTACTGATATGTGGTTTCCCGAGCACAAAGAATGTTTGCGGTCAGATCGCGTGTTCTCTTTCGGGTCTTAATATTGCACTTAAAGGTGCAATATGTAAGAATTTTGCAGTAAAAGATCCAAAAACCACTGGGCCAGTGTTATATATTTTGTTCACTTGAGTACTTACAATATCCCAAATGTTTGAAACTTTTTGTAAATCGTGAGAAAACTGCAATTTTAACCAAGGCTCCGGGACGTGTGAGGAGTCGCATATCAATTGCGTCATACCCGCGTTACCCTCGGTTTCCGGTTTTATTTTGTAGAAACCATGGAAACACCAAAGACACTTTAATATTTATAAGTTTTAATAGACATTTAAATATATTTAAAGACAGAAAACAAATTATTGTTATATAGCTCAACACGTTTAGTCTTATTGTTTAAATCTAATTTTCTTGATTTTTTGCGAGTACCATGCTTTACCATGCTTAAGAGAAAAACACTATTTTGTCAAGTAGCTAACATAGCGTAATCAGATGCAGCTTTATTTTTAGTAACAGTAATACATAATTTTCTCCATTATACAATATGTTTTAAAATGAATTGCATGCCATTTATCAACACAAGCCATCCAGCATTTAATATGATATTGTAAAATCGATCTATCTTACTGCAGTGTGTAACAGTGTCTCACAGCAGCCGCCGAGCGAACGCACAGAGTAACGTTATAACATCATTTTCAACACGCTCAAATGTATCTAATATGATAAACAGAGCTGCGTTACCTCATACTCATGACCGGAAAAGCGGAAGCGGCGCCGGCGACTGTGTCATAATAAAAGTCCCGCTGCTCGTGAGGCGTGTGTTGATCAATCGCTCCAGCTCCTCGTTCAGCTCCACAACACTCGCTCCTGCTCTGCTTCATACTACAGTAACATTAATAATCGCATCCATGAACATGATTTCTTCTCGAGTCCGATCCCGATTATTTTCCACCGGCTGTGAGGGAGAGACCACATGTCCCAAGATTCTGCGCTCAAACTTGCCGTCATCAAGCTACACCTTTGTTTTGAATAGGCCTGGATGGATTTTTACCACAATAGGATGGTTGTGCACACACAATGCAGACACATATGTTCAAAAACAATATAAAGGTGAATTTTACATAATAGGTCCGCTTTAAGACTGATTTTTAGAAAAGTAACAGCCTAGCATATTTTCACATTTGTGTAAGGTGCTTGTTTAAATCAGTAATCCTGATTTTAAACTTCAGCAAACATCACTAAAAATGCACACATGCCTAATGAGATGGTCGTTGATTGATGAGGTGGTTTTGCTGATGCACAATCATCATGGGATCAATCAGTAGTCCACATGGTGTGCAGGTAAATGCCATTTAGATGAGTTTTTTGATAAACATTGTCCTGCTCATTCACAGACTCACACACAGCAGATCTCCGGGTAATTATAGGGCGCGATGCAGAACAGGACAGTCTAATTATCACATAGATTCATCTTTCAGCACACGGGACAGAGCGTATCTGCTGAAATGTCAGAGGAGGCGGTGCTGATTGCCACCATCTCTGATTAAACGGCAGGCAGCGATTCATTGTGACATGATGAGTCTGTCACATTTAACTTCCTCTCACCTTCACCTTCGTTTCTGAAAAGGCTCTCAGTGGCTTTTTCTAGTCTGCATGACATGAAGTGCTTGTGCTGTGCTGGATGTCTCGTCACTTACCTTCAGAGAAGTTCTGTGGGTATTTGCAGGATTGGTTCACCCAGTAATGAAAACTCTGACAGGCTACTTCAAACCTGTACGATTATATTTTTTTCTGTAGAACACAAAAGAAGACATTTTGAAGACATGCTCTTTCTCGTGCAATAACAACATACAGTGACTATGGCTGTCAAGCTCCAAAAATGAACAAAGTAACATTTTATTTTGATGGTCCACTTTAGACATTCTACTAACTATAAGTAGCATTGCAAGTACGTCAACCCTAAACCTAGCCTAACCTAACAGCCTACTACAGTCTACTAATACTCCAATGAGAGTTAGTATGTATTTGCAAAGTTACTTATAGTACTGCCCTGTCCAAATTCCCACACTTGCCGTCTTTGCACTTGACCACTTGTCTTGAACACTTGAGCCAAATACAGGAAATACGTCATTCCAGTGGGCGTGAAGACCGCAAGTGTGTGTAGAACTTTTGAATACCCAATGGGACACACTTAGTCTTGCGAAAAATGCAAGTGTTTACAGATTTTTTTAAAAATTATTATTTTCAGTACTTTGCATTTTAAAATACATTTCTAAATGTCTGTTCAGTGGTCTCTATGTAACTAACAGAAGACACAATTTTAAAATTGTGGTGCTTCTTTAAGTGATAAAAAGCAGTACATAAACATAAACATAGCCATCTTTGCATCAATAAAATGTGCAACACTTTATATTTTACTACCAAATTATATGTAATATATAATTAATTTAATTTACAGTTGAATGTTTTCCTTGACATCTCATGATTTCAGGGCATGTGAGATCCCGAACATAATGCATGATGGGATATGCTTAGCCTCAAATACCGCTCCGAAGCGAAGATAGTGTGGGTTTAGTGTACATTAAGGGCACTGCACTTGGGCATTTTTAAGACATGGACCAGTCTTGTGCACTTACTTCCTGTTGCGTGCATGCTTTGTGGTTATTCGAGCTAATGGCAATTATTTGAGATAAATGCAATAATTGTGTAGTTTAAATTTCAATCACATTTTGCCATCCAAATGAAAGGAATTTAAGTCCTTACACTAATGCATTATTGAATGCATTATTTAAATGCATTAAATGCACAGTGTCTCCTTTTTTTGGTGTGGTGGTATGAAGAAGCAATTTGGCAGGGAGTAAAGAATACATTTTATATATTATATATACCTATATTGTATATATATATATATATATATATATATATATATATATATATATATATATATATATAGGCCTACATAAACAAAGATCTTCCTTCATATGAAATGAATGAAACTGCATTATATTATATTATATTATGTTATATTATATTACACATTAAAAATAACAAATTTACACAGTAAAATACCATTTTCCATCGAAACAGCAATATACCATAAAAACAATGCACGTGTGGGTGATATGTGACGTTTTGAGGCTGCTTTCTTGAAAACAACAAATAATATTACCCAGAATGCATTGTAATACATAGAATGCATTGTGATATACTGTAAAACAATGCATTCTGGGTAATATTTGTCATTTTCGAGAAAGTAGCCTATAAACTTTCTCGAAAACGACATAATATTACCCAGAAAGCATTGTTTTTACTGTATATTACCGTTTCAATGGAAAACGGTATTTTACAGTGTAAATTTGTTTTGTTGTTTTACAGATATTTTTTAGAGTGTATTATATTTATTTATAGAGTGTATTATATTTAATTATATTGTAAATTGTAAAAATATAAATTTTCACAGCATTAAAACATACTTCATACAGACAACAGAAAAAAACAAAACAGAATTAAATCGTTAATCATAATTATTTGTATGACAATTAATCATTAGCACAAAATTCATGATCGTGACAGGCCTATAATTTACTGTTTTGTTGTTGTTGTTGTTTTTACCCATACAGCATGTACCCTTTATCATAGTTATTTTATTCAAGGAACCAGTATAATTTTAGTATTATTTATATTCTATTCTAGAATTTATTACAATTTTGAATTGGCTTTGCTTTATATTTTCTCATTTTAATGTTAAATGTCAGATTATATATATATATATATATATATATATATATATTTCTATTTAGCATCAATTTATAATTGTTTTAGTTTTAGTTAAGAACAGTGCAAGGAACAAAAATCTTCACGCTTGCAGTACTGAATATGAATATGTGTTTGCAGGAATTGAGATTGGATAGAAGGAGTGATTTAGTTAATCATTAACTGTTAAATATTAACTGTTCCTCACATAAAGCTATCATATGAGTTGAGGAGACTTGGAATGTAGAGCACGAATCATACTTTTATGGTTCGTTTATGGTGTTTTGTTGTCCAGATTCAATCCTCATTTCATTGCACGGAAGAGTGTAAACACTCAGCCTAACCTTTCCTTTTGATTTACACAGAAGAACGGGTTTGGAACGACATTAAGGTGAGTAAATAATGACCTGTGTAACTATTTCTTGAACATAAGCTTGAATGTGAGTAATTTCTCTCAGGCTGAACACATTACCCAAATTCAAAACACCAGAACAATCTCTAGGAGGTCTGGAAAAAAATGCTGATTTGACTTAAATAGTTTCAGTAGTTTAGTTAAAAGTGAAAGTACAAGTTATATATATGGAAAGTGTGAAATATTTCATTGTACAGTATTACACAATCCCAGGTTGCACTCTATTGTACAATCTTGAGTTTTGTAAAAGAGGAAATGTGTGAAGCAATGGTGCGTCCCATCACGTCTCCAAAACGCTCCCTCGTTGCATTAGGGAACTGTCACATTTGAGAACTTCAGACACCTTTTATTGTTATTTATTAGATTGGAAGATAAATGAAACCTAAAAATAGACTAAAATAGTCTACCATAGGCATGAATAGTACTGTCTCTGTAGCATTAAACTTTGGTGTATCACAGAGACACTTCACTCTTTTGAAAGTAAACAACAGACCAAAACACTTTAGCAATCGCATAGCAACCCTGCTAACAACAAACAGAAAAGAGTATATATTAGTGATGCGTGGATCAGCTCAAACGCTAAAATTAGTCATCTGTCCAGATTTGGATATCCGCACCCGACTGTCACATTACAGTTATTTCAAATTCTCAGTGCTGCTTTTAAATGAACATTTAGCTATTTAAAGTAAAAAGGCCTTCTTTGGCAAAATGACGTCTTTAATAGAGGCTTTACTCCCTTCAAACTTAAATTGGAATGTCATTGTTTCCATTATTGCAACATCCTGAACACACACTCAAGCCATTAAATACGTTCAGCCAAGCAAAGGCTGGATATAGGCTTTATTAGTTTATTATCATCTACATATAGTGTTTCACAGCCGTTACATATTACATACCCAACATTTGATTGGTCCTGGCTAACTACTTCACTATATCGCTCCCACAGGTACTTTTCTTTCTTTCCCTTTGTTTTTAATTCTCCTTTTTTTGACATTTCTCTCAGATCTGTTTTAACTCCATTGCTGCTTAACAAGTGAAACCCGTAACTGCTTCTGCAATTAAACGCTAATATTTACATCATATTGGAAAACACTCTTCTCCGAATAATTTCTGTCAAGTTTTCCCTGAAGATATACTCTCGCTGTTTTTGAAAGAGTGATGCACGTTCGTTGTGTTTTACTGTGAAATGAGAGTTTGTGTGTTTATTAAAAACAAGACATTCATGATTTACCTCTCATCCGCCCGCATGATATCTTTTATTAACCGACCCACGGATTATCCATGGATATAACCGCGGAAAACGCTCATCACTAGTATATTTCCATACGCATACATGTAGCTCCGTCCATTTTCAGCGCATTGTGTTTCGTCTTCCGGTTTGTGTTTCCACAGCACGAAGGTAAGATCTTACGGATTTATGAATGAACGCTCATTTCAAAATCTTCCCGGGCTACTGACATTTGTTATGACTTCCGCTTTAAACAGATGCCCATGATAACTTTCGTTAACGAATCCACTAATTACTCTTCGACAGCGATGCCATAGAAATACACAGAGCTCAAATACAATATTCTAAAGTCTATAAATACTCTTTTTACAGTACATTATTGTTAATTATTAATTTATTATTATATGTCTTATATTTGTATAAGCAAAAATGAGTGTAATGATTACACGTGCAGGGAGTAAAACAGGAAGCATTGCTTCTTTCCTGTTGTGTCATTATAGGTTTGTGTGTCACAATGACCTCATTATAAGAAGCATTATGTGAGTGAGAAGTGGACATTGTCACTTCTGAATCTGTGGTAGTGGACTGAATTAAGGTATGGAATAATTCTGTTTCTTCCATTTTGTGTAGTTTGTCATTCCTTCACTGATTTTAAAATGGTACCATGATACTTCTGAAATGAATCAATAGATATTCTAAGGCTAGCAAACATTCATTTGTATCTAGAGTTCACAGAGGGGTGTTTGTGCTCTTAAACACGGAAAATCCCCCTACCTTAGATCATGAAATCCACTGTGAGCTGTTCAGTTTAAAGTGGTCAGGTTAGGTTTTGGACCTGGCTAGAAATGAGCTACCGTTTTCAAAAATAGATACTTTACCAGCTTATTATTTTCCAGTAGGTGTCAGTCATTTTATACGTTCAAGTCTGCATTTCCATGATCTCTGGGGCGACAGGACTCACGGGACGGATAAAATGCTTAGATAAATCACCAGTTAAACACCTAATCTGTATCTTTTGCTCTTCATTTTGTTGCATTAATGTTAAAAAGCTTGTTTGTTTGCTTGTCTAATATGATGCACATGTCCTTTTTTTCTGACCAAAATGAACTTAACAACCGTCACACTGTTATTGTGACTTTTAAAACTGGTTTGGTTTTGTGGAAGTTAGTTTTAGGTTAACATCATTTACAGCATTATATTATAGATTACTTGAATAGGTCTATTTGGAAATAATTAATGATTTCTTTTAATGTGAATGTTCATTTTAGGGCTGAAAAATTTGGGAAAAACTTGAAAAATTCCTACTTCGCTTTACACTTCATAAGAACTAACTCAAACCTGTTTCAGTAACCACAAATTAAACTAAAGTTCAAAATTAAAGTTCAGAATTGATCGGAGAGAGAGAAAAAAACTCTTTCCACTTGAGTTTTTATAGGCCACATTAACACTGTTTTTCACCCCTTCAATTTAACTATAAAATAATTACTATGATTTCTGTTGTGATTATCATTACATAAAATATTAAACAAAATAAGAAATATATTGTAATAATACTAATGTATTGTAAAAAAAAAAAAAAAAAGTCTATATCAAAAAAATATTATGCAGCCCAATGTAAATGCGTTAGTTTATTTATGTATAGCTAATGAAGGACTGTTTAAGACATATTCACCAAACATTTACTATTATATGCTAATTTATTGACCGACAATAACCTGAAGAATTTCAATTCAATTCAATTCAATTTACATATTGTTTCAAAGCAGCTTTGCAGAGAATGCATGTCAATATTATGAGCAATCTGTTATCAGAGATGCTATCAAGAATCTCATTACTCATTTCTCTCATGTGTTTTGCAGAGTAATTTTTTTAGCAACTCTATCTTATATCTCTAGAGGTTCCATGATGCATTTCCTGTTCTGCGTTACCTAGTTAGAATTCGACCCCCGACACAGTACTGCACACTGTACGTGTCACTCACAGTTGGTTTATTAAGACTCATATGTTTTGTACTATATTTTTTGGCATTACCTAATTTTGAGCTGCCCGAATGTTTTGTTTGCTGTCAGATTTAGTGTCTACAGGACAGCTGGACTAAACAAGGCTTGCTTCTTCAAAAACAATATTTTACCACAGTTAAAGACTTATCAACAATCATATGAACACTGTGCATTAATTTGTGTGAGAATGCAATTTTGTGAGAAATATAGAGCCTCGCACACCCAAATCATTCATAGTAGGGCTGCACAATTAATCTAATTTCTAATCACGATTACAATTATGGATGTCATGATTTTATAATCGTTCAAAGGTGTGATCACAAACAAACAAAAAAATCCACTTACACTATTCTGTGTGCTTAAAGGGTTAGTTCACCCAAAAATGAAAATGATGTCATTAATGACTCACCCTCATGTCGTTCCAAACCCGTAAGACTCCGTTCATCTTCGGAACACAGTTTAAGATATTTTAGATTTAGTCCGAGAGCTTTCTGTCCCTCCATTGAAAATGTATGTACGGTATACTGTCCATGTCCAGAAAGGTAATAAAAACATCATCAAAGTAGTCCATGTGACATCAGTGGGTCAGTTAGAATTTTTTAAAGCATCGAAAATACATTTTGGTCCAAAAATAACAAAAACTACGACTTTATTCAGGATTGTCTTCTCTTCTGGGTCTGTATTCACGCTGTATTCAAGCTATTCTACATTGTTTGTATTTTGGTATTGCTATATTTTTTAAAATGGTGCATAAGTGTGCATGTCGTGGATGTCCTAATCACCAAAAACAACCACAGCGACGTAAAAGTGCATTACCAACACCGACAGATGAAAGGATTCAATGGAATCAATTCAATGGAATCAATTCAATGGAATCAATTCAATGGAAAGGATTCCGGAAGAGAAGACAATGCTGAATAAAGTCGTAGTTTTTGTTATTTTTGGACCAAAATGTATTTTCGATGCTTCAACAAATTCTAACTGACCCACTGATGTCACATGGACTACTTTGATGATGTTTTTATTACCTTTCTGGACATGGACAGTATACCGTACATACATTTTCAATGGAGGGACAGAAAGCTCTCGGACTAAATCTAAAATATCTTAAACTGTGTTCCGAAGATGAACGGAGGTCTTACGGGTTTGGAACGACATGAGGGTGAGTCATTAATGACATCATTTTCATTTTTGGGTGAACTAACCCTTTAAGAGGTGTATTTAGAGATTGTTACATTGTGAGAGGCGAATCACGATGACTTCAGAGTGTAAAAGGTCTAACCCAGCACAAAAGGAACTACCAGTGACGTTAAGTGTACGCTGATTGGTCGAATGAACGTGAAACACCAGCCGTGTATACAGCCTATATATTTACTTCACAAACTAACTCTACAAACATGGAAAACCTTACGCTAAGGAGAAAATACAGCACGACTCAGCGAAACATGTATTTCTGCCCAGCTAGCAACATTGGGAACCAACCACAAGGCAAATACAGGACTGTTAAACAGATCGTAAACTAATGAAGACAGCGAATGCAAGCACTGTGTGCTCAGGCTCTGGCTGTGTTGTTCTCAGCGGCATCAAAATAAAAGTCACAACAACAACAAGCGCAGTTTACATCACTTCAGAGTTCCTACTGACGGTGCAAATGCCACCAGGAAAATGGCCCATATGTTTTTTTTTTTTTTTTTTTTTTTTTTTTTTAAATTATTATTTAAAGAAGAAACCAAACCAATGTACAGTTGACATTTGAGGGTTAATGCTATAAAAAAGCAATGAAACAAAATCAGGAAGAGTGTTTTCACTTTTTTATTTATAACAATATGGCATGCAGTTGCTTCAAACAATGGCATAAAGCTATTCAAAACATCTTTCAGTGTAAATTATGATAATCGGAATTAATAATCGCAATTACAATTTCAAGGGAATAATCGACAATTATGATTTTTGTTATAATCGTACAGCCCTAATTCATTGGTATGTCTTTTATGGCTTTTTAAAAATTATATTGATGAATTTTTAAAATGATCTACTATTATGTAGATTTATTTGTGTCTTGATGTTTATTTTGTCAAATTTGGATGTAGTATTGTATTTTCTTTTTCTGATTCTATTTTCATTTTCTTTTAGCTGTGTAATTGGAGGTATTATTTTTATTAACAGGTGTTTGTATTTGGAATGAGTCGGGTTTAAATTTGCTGTTACTTTCGTTGTAAGCCTGGTGAAGGTCAATTGATGGAAACATTGCTAATAAAAATCTGTTTGTGGTGATGCAAGTTTAAGCAGTGCACAGGAGTCTGAATCTTGAAGTTACGCACAGTTAAAAAGGTCAACATGCTTTTCTTGTAGTGCGCTTTTGACATTGCACACTTATCTTGAATTAAATCTTTCTTTTTCTCTTACAGGTTTGCATACTTGGCATCTACAGTGACGATGACGTGGACGGTGGGTCTCAGTAACCTGGTGTTAGCGGTCTATGGATTCACGCTGGTCACAGGCCTTCCCGCCAACATCTTGGCTTTTTACACCTTCTTCAAGAAGGTCCGCCAGCGCCCCACCCCGATGGACGTGCTGTTACTCAGTTTAACCATCTCCGACCTGATCTTCCTCTTTTTCCTGCCATTTCGCATGGTGGAGGCGGCAAACATGAAATGGACACTGCCGTACTTCCTCTGCCCGCTGTCGGGATTCATCTTCTACTCCACCATCTACAACAGCACCTTCCACCTGACGGCCATCAGCGTGGAGCGATACATGGGTGTAGCTTTCCCCATTAAATACAAGCTGAAACGCAAGCCTCGAAATGCCGTGATAGCCAGCGTCATATTCTGGGTGTTTTCCATGGCGCACTGCAGCATCGTCTACATCATGCAATACCACAATCATTCGAACCCCAACTTCACTGAACCATCGAAGCGTAACACCTGTTATGAAGACTTCAGCGAAGAACAGCTCAAGATTCTCCTGCCGGTTCGTCTGGAGCTTTTTGCAGTGCTCTTCTTAATGCCGTTCCTTATCTGCTGCTTCTGCTACATCCGATTCATCCACATCCTCTCCAATCTGCCCAACATCAACGCCAAGAAGCGGTATAGAGCCATCGGGATGGCGCTGGGCACGCTTCTGGTCTTCATTGTCTGTTTCATGCCCTACAACATCTCACATGTGGTTGGATATGTGAACAACGAAAGTCCCGACTGGCGGGTGTACGCTCTGCTCACCAGCACATTTAACGCGTGCCTCGATCCTTTCATATTCTACTTCTCATCTTCAGCACTCAGAGGAACATTTAAGAACGTGTTGCAGGAGTTGACGAGGCGGCTACTCATGCCCTGTTGCCGCTCAGCTCTCAACTGCCCTCTCTTGAACTGTTCGAGTACAGACGAGAAAACTCGACCGAGCATGACTGACAGCTCCCTATAACACCATAAGCTATGATGTAGAGTTTCCCTGATAAATGCATGAATATGAGACTCAATCTATGAGGTATCGATGGAAGAAGAGCACCATATGGGCCAGTATTTTTCTGTATTTTCTTCTGACTGAGATGTGAGCACATGCTGATCAGTCCAAAGCAATAAGATTGTAATTCTTTTGAGCCACTGTGGCAGCAGCTTAATGGACCTGTATATGGACCACTATAGAGTGCATCAGTACCTGCCCATTTTTTATACTTCTGGAAGTATTTTATTTATACATGGTGGTTCTCATAGTGATTTTAAAAAATGTTTTTGTTAAAACATTAAGGGCCAGATTTTTTTAACAGCTTGCGGCAGCGCAAACCCTCTTTTGGCGTTAAAAAAAACATACTGTCAGGATTTACTAAAGACACGCAGTGAAAAATTAGCGCTGAAAAGGTGTGGACAGGGTTATTTTTATTCTTATTGCATATGCATTTGTAGGAATTTCCCTTTCAGACACAAAATTTATGGGAGGAGAATATTTAAATGAATCATGCAATACGATTTACTAATGTTTGCGCTAGTCAATTTACTGTTATTTGCGCCATTATTTAACGCCCAAAAAAGCATGTCTTAAACCAGACGCTATTTGCGATGCTCTTGGTAGATTGCGCTGGTCATTATGGAAATGATCCAGCTGCGTCTGTGTCACACGCAGAACTTTACACTCCCATCGGCGTTGGGAGTTCTTGCCCTGTTTAGTAAATCTGGCCCTTAGTGTCATGAATCAAGCTACAAGGTGAATCACAACATTACAAACTTTGATTTGATTTGATTGGTGATTTCAAATATGAAATTTAACCGTAGGCTTGGCGAACAGTTTGGGAGAATTTGATGTATCCCCATTCAAAGAGATAGGACCTGCTCTTGCATGCCCGAGAGGCATTTCAAAGATGGCTGCCGAGTGAAATGACTTGTCTTAAAGGGACTGCAAGCTCTTTTGGTGTAATTTTCTGTAATGCATCATGGGTAATGTAGTTTTTCACCACCAATGTAGCTGTTACATTGAAATAATGTGAACGGATGATTTCAACAAAAGCACACGCCACTGATTAACAACCTTGTATCTCACAGTAGGTCTGTCTTTAAAGGTTTATTAGTTACTGTTTAAAATCAATTTCACTATGGAAAAAAATGAATGTAACCCATCTGTTGCACTCTATTGACTTGAGTTTATAACTTGTATTATAATATTACTTTTGCATCTATTAGGGTTAGATGTGCCCTCAACTTGGACTTTCTGGTAAAGCCGGTTGACCTAGATCGTCTTCCTGGTGAAGCAGCCTAGAATGGGCACCATGTTTTTTAATGCACTGTCCGATATTGATCCTAACACCATGTCCTATATTTGATGCGATAAGATTTAAGCACAAGCATTTTGCAACATCTAATATCACAGCTAATCTGAAGAGCTTGTGGGAGGAGTCTCTGTAAACTCAAAGCACTTGCTATGAAATGGATAAGCAGCTAATTCATAAATATTATACCATTTTAACATAATTAAAAATACATGTGACTGATACAATCTTTGTCATTAAATACATTTGCTTGTTCACACATAGTTCACACTTTGAATGTGCTTGTTTCCTTAATTTTATTTTCAAGAGCTGAGGTAAATTACCTCACTTCACTCACATTAGATCCTTTTAACATTAAATAAAGTATGGCCTAAGAGTATCATTGTCATGGTCACTGGTTAGGAAAAAACTCTGATTAACATGGAAAAGATAGGCCTACATTTTATCGTGTGTTTGTGTGCACATCGAGCCGCGTCTGGTTAGAATATGATGTAACGGAAAATGCTCACGCATGCCGTTGCATATTTTCCATCAGGATCAGTATCATTATCAGGTAAATACACCCTCTGGGGTTTGTGTTGTCTTTGAACAATTTCTGAACTGGGCATTCAATGTGAAGTGTGATTTGCGCGGCATTAGCACCGAATAAAATAATGATATTTTGAACAAGGCCACGTCTTCCATTGCAGCAGGTAGACCCGCCCCCAAGTTCACACCATTGGCTGGGCCAATGTTATAACTTATATCGACCAATCAGATTGTAAGACAACTGAATGTTTTAACATTTCTCTTGAAAATCATTTTTAAAAATCGGTTCTGAATAAACTTTCAATGAAAAAGGTCAGTGAAAGCTAATAAAATACATTTTATTAACTTTTCTTCTGACATTATATAATTTAAGTATTCTAATATTTTGCTTTTTTTTCCTCTACAATTTTATTGATTTTTTTCTTTTTATGTTCACACTTTGAATGGTTGAATGAAGATTGAATTGTTTTTGCATGTAAAGATTTAAATGTGTGTTCTTTTTAATTTTTTTTTTTTTAAATATAAGTTTATATTAGTGTTATTTTGCATGTAAATATGTAATCATTAAGCTGTTCTTTATTTAATGCAATAACTTATAAGCTTAGAGCTGTGGCCTAGGCACTTTTTTTTTCTGTTGTAGGAGACAACAGGTTAGAAAATGCCTTCATGTGTCATTTCTACTGAATTAAAATATGCAACAAAAAATAATAATAATAAATAAACTTGCTTTCAACAAATATAATTCATGAGTGTTCTGTATGCATCTAATACATTTTGGTAACACTTTAGTTTAGTGTCCAATTAATAATTAATTAGTAGTAGTCTCACTATTAATTAGTTGCTAAGACCTATTATCATGCATATTACTAGGATATTGGCTGTTTATTAGTATTTATAAAGCACATACAGTATTAAAGCCTTATTCTGCATGACCATATTCTACATACCTCAATCCTACCCAATACCTAAACTTAACAACTACCTTACAAACTATTAATAAGCAGTAATTAGGAGTTTATTGAGGCAAAATCATAGTTAATGGTGAGAATTGGACCCTAAATTAAAGTGTGACCCACAAATATATGTAAGAAAAATAAGACCTCTAACATGACATTCTGTTCAAACACGCATATGAAGTCTGAACAGATGTACTATCTCTGGAATTGTTTAAATAAAGTTTGTTTTAACAATCTGTGCATACTGTTTACATCGCTCCAGTTTGAAGGAAAGAACAATTCATGGCATTGTTAGACATGCATATGTGTAACCCTAAATCATGTTAAACATTCAACATGATATTTAAGCCTTACTAGAAAATAAATAATCACCAACAAAGCAATGCATCTTATATATAAACAAAAGGCATTCCCGTTCGGTTGCTCACTGGTGTCATAGTCAGTAGACGTGTATCAGGCATGTGCAGGGCCGAGAGTCACGAGAGTCAGCAGGCTTTAGTCTGCCTCCCTCGTCACAACATTCCTTGTCTCTTTCCTATGACGACAATTGCTTTTTTTAATATGTGATTAACTTGATATTGTACAGTGCCATTATCATCAATCTCTCTCTTTTTTGGCATGAAAATAACTTTTTTGATAGGCAGATCACTTATGCTTTGGTGCCGAAGTGGGAGGGGTGACAGAGTAAAGCACAAGGAGCTGCCCGAGGAGAGCAGGAGCAATCCCGTGAAACTGGCCAAAATGTGGAGTGTATATGTGATGTGTGGAGGCAGCGTCCCGAGTCGACCCATGGTTTACGAAGGTATGTTTACAAAAGAAGTAATTTTTTGGCAATTATTTGGCAATTAAAATGTAGAAATGTATTTGTTCAGGCCTTATGGTGATATGGTTAACGTGAAGTAATATTCTTAAGAAAAGTCCTTAAATAATCTTGTGTGAAGATCTACTTAACCCAAACTTGTGAATAATTTTGTGCAAGTTAAATTTAACTTTGTTTATTTTCTTTTTGGAAGCTGTAGGGAGGTGGTTGCCATTTTCTTTTTTGAATATACTTTTTAAACTTTTTTTTTTTTTGGACCAGACAGGGGGACTGTATTTTTCTGCTGTTCTTTTTATTTTATTTTGTTACTTTATGTAGATTGTTTTTGGGAGTTAGTAAATGATTTGTTTGTTATGTTGGCCTTGACCCCTGTTGAAGTTCTGTTGGCTTCCTTCACTCTAAAAAATGCTGGATTAAAAACAACCAAAATTGGGTTTAAAATGGACAAATTGGGTTGTTTTAACCCAGTGGTTGGGTTAAATGTTTGCCCAACCTGCTGGGTAGTTTTATTTAACTCAGCTATTGTTTAAAAATGACTGTATTGTTTGCTTAAAATGAACCCAAAATATGTATTAATATGTTTAATAAATGAACATTTATAAATATGTTTAATGAATAATAATTAAATAATAAACATTTATTCAATTAACTTTTGATTATTATTGTCACCTCTAGTAATTATGTGTCTGATTTTTAATTTACAACCTATTTTGGGTTCATTTTAAGCCAGCCACATTAAATAAAACTGCCCAGCACTTTGGTGAACATTTAACCCAACCGCTGGATTTGTCCATTTTCAACCCAACTTGGGTTGTTTTTACCCAAATTTTTTTAGTGATGCAGGGTTTAAAAACGGAGAAAAATAAAAAAAAATAAAAATTGAATGGGTTCACTCCGAGCAGAATCAGTATTTTAATGTTTCTGTTCATGCGTTACTTTTGTAACGTTATTGTTCTGAAAACGGTTTGATTAGAATGATACTGTTTGATAACGTTATTTTTTAGCCTATACTTCATACCAGAGCCAGAATAGTACTTTATACTAAATAGCTTTTATACAAGAGCTTGTAACTCCATTGAATCCTCAAACTGTCGACAAAACCTCATACAGAAGCACATGGCACATGGTGCGAGAAGAAGGCAAGATTATTTGCTTTAGTAATCTTATTTAAAATGACATGAACTGTACATAAAATATATGTGTGTGTATGAAGGTGTAGAGAAGACTTTTGTCAGGTTTTATGAAGTTTTTTTTTTATTTTCTATGTTCAGAAATTCAGTTTTTCTTTTCGTTGCCTCTGGGCAACGTTGTGAGATAAGGGGTATTTTCGAGGATGTTTTGGACAATACCTCACAATGGCCATAATGTGTTATAAGAAGGGAAGATGCAGGGTTCCTGGGTGTGCAGGAACACCCAAAGTGATGTGAAAAAATTGTAACACACATCTCTATTTCACAGCAGAGAAGAAGTGCTTTTTGAAGTTTCATACAGAGTGAAATCTTATCACATGAAGTACATTATATGGCATAGCACACTACATGATACAGACCTATGCATGTATCAAATTCAATATATCAATGTCTTTCAAGTGTTTTTTTCACTTTTTACTTAATGATTTCTTGACTTTTTTTTTTTTTATTTGATTTGATTTTGATGATAATGTTTTCATGTGCCATCAACATGTGTGCAGTAGAGGGTTAATAATGATATTATAGTGGATGATTCACATATTGACACCATTCATGTGTCTAATCAAATTATGTTTTTTTGATGATTTTATCAATGCATTTATGATAAATGATGATGATGCAGCTATTGTCATAGCTGAACTCTGACCAGCTGAGATGAGCTTTATTTACTTTAGCTGACTCAGTTTTGCTCATTCCTTCCCAATATAGCCAACAATGAATGAGGGAACTAGTGAGTGTTTTCAGATCATTGCACAATCAATTTTTTTTTTTGCAATGAAATGCAACATTGTTATCTGTAGTAAAGTGTTCTGCACGTCATTGTGAAATGACTGAATTTCCTACTTTTGGGGGAGTTCCATGACAACAGGGATTTTCCAAGATTTTAGCTTTTTTTTCTTTAGCAAGAACTTCTTTTGTATTCCATTCAACCTGGACAACTGAGATTTCTAAATTCCTGCTTGAAAAAAAAAAAAAAAACTGAACGCTTCCAACTCTTGCAGAAAACGCTGATTTCACCAAGATGGCAAATCATGCATACATGGCGGCACCCAGGGAGACTGACATAGCATATGATAAACGTTCATGTTTAAGCAATAAAACTACCCCAAACGGTCAAAGCCGATGATAATAAAAGCAGTTTAGCAAACGTTTGCAGAGACTGTAAATGATCCTCTGCTGATAGTCGCACAGCTGTAGAATAAATGCTTGCATTAAATAACATCGTTTATCACAGTTTGGTTGCTAGGAGATGACTTTGTTGACAAGCAGACATCTGCATAGTTGTATTGCTGATTTGAAGCAACATACACTCATTGGGGTTCTAAATAGAACCATAGGGTTCTAGAATTAATTTTAAAGAACGCTTTATTCCAAAAAGGTTCTATATGAAAATGTCTTAACCCTTGTGCGGTCTTCGTTTGGGAAGTACACTCAGGGTCTTCGGGGTCCACAGACCCCAGGCAACAAAATGCAATTTTGTAACAAAATAATTTTTTTTTTTTTTTTTTTTTTTTAACAAATGATTTTACTCTGTTTATTACTGTTTTTACTACATGTTTGTACAGTTTTTGGAGGATTTATCATATTTTTTAAATTTAAATAAATAAATTAAAAAATATTTTTTTAAATAGGTTTTTATAAAAAACAGCTTTTTATGTAAAATTCACTTTATAAAAGACCCACATTTCTAACTTTCATTCATGGGGATAACATGGATAAATACTAAAATACTAAACTTTGACAAAAAGTAATTTTTATTGTTATAATTGTGATTTCATAACATTTAGAAATAAATCCAAAAAAAAAAAAAAAAAAAAAACTTGTGAAAAGATGTTTTTCAGTCAGTCAAATAACTTATAGCAAATAGTGGAGCTCTGCAGCATCTACTGGTTAAAGTGATATTTTTTTTACTTTTAAAACTGCATTTTCCAAAAGATGGGCAAAAATCTTACACTAAACAATGTCAAATTATCCATGTTATCCCCATGAATGAAAGTTAGAAATGTGGGTCTTTTATAAAGTGAATTTTACATAAAAAGCTGTTTTTGTATACAAAAATATTTATTTATTTGTTTTTTTATATAAATTTAAAAGATATGAGAAATCCTCCAAAAACTGCACAAATATGAATAAAAACATTAATAAACAGAGTAAAATTACATTTGTTTTTTTAAAAACAATTATTTTATGACAAAATTACATTTTGTTGCCTGGGGTCTGTGGAGACCCCGAAGACCCCGAGTGTGCCTTTTTTTTTTTTACACTAACATAAAAACAAGTTATCACTCCAATTTTTTTTCTTTGTAGATCTAGAAAGTGTTAACCACTTTCATGTCATTTGGACAAAGAGAACTTTTTTTTTTTTATTTGAGCAAACGTCGTTTTGGGTCTAAAAAGACCCCGAAGACCCTAGGGTTAAATGATAAAGTGATAAAGTATGTTATGAGCTGTTTAATTCATAAAAGTTAATTAAAATAAATAAAGACAAAACTAATTAAACTAAATCCATAAAATGATCCCATGAGGGAACCCATAAAAGGTTATATGAAGTGCCTGAAAGAACCCTTTAAGGTTATTTTCTTCTAAGACTGTATATACAGAAAGGCACTGTATAAATAAAAATAACTCTTTATTGGTATTTACAGTTCCATGAAGCATCTTTACTATCCCTGGGACCTTTACATTGAACAAAAAGTTCTTTATAGTGGAAAAAAGTTCTTTAGATCATTAAAATGCTCTTCACATTATGAAAAAAAAGGTTCTTTTAAGAACTGTTTTCTGAAAGATCGTTTGGGCAACCAAAAACAGTTCTTCTATGGCATCTCTGAGAAAACCCACTTTTGAAATCTTTATTTTTAAGAGTGTAGAAGAACCAGGTTCCCAAAAGGACCTTTTTCAGTGAACAAATTCATAAAAGAACCATTTTTCAACCTTTCAGAAAAGCTTCCATGGATGTTGAAGGTTTTTAATGGAACCAATACAAACTTTTATTTTTAAGAATGTCCGACTTTAAGACCAGAAATCAGATTTCAGGCAGGAATATCCCACATCCAACTTTAGATACAGCATTATTCCCAGCCTTATCTTTTTAAAAACACAGTTAGATTTCTGGGGATGTACTGAGATTGTAAACGAAGGTCACATGGTAATCTTTGCGAGTCTATAGCAGTGATGCTGAGCGTTAAAGTGAAGTAGAGGCCAGACTAATTCATTACCCTCCCAGTGACACTCGCGTATGCAAGCGCACACCCATCATCTTTAAACACATCTCCCACACACCCTGAAGGAGTATAAATCCCGATAAGACTACATAGACCTGCTCACATGAGCGCTAGAGACTTGTGTTCGAGGAGCATGCCAGGTTGGATCCAGTCCTCATTCTCATTTATTAATTTTCCCTTATCAGTGTTCAATATTGAAAATGGAAAGCAAACAGCTGGTACGGAAGTTGTCAGCATATATACCCTAGTCTCTATTGAAAAGCAAGAGAGAGTCAATACCGAAGCACAGCCGAGAGGTCTACTGCGCTCCAGGGTGAGTTTGTCTTTTTGTCTAAGAGCAGGGATCGTTTTAAGCATACTAGAGTTGTTCTCTGAATACTTGCGTAACTCCTTCTACATGAAGCATTGAATGTTTGAATACTTCCTGTAGACGTTTTCCAGTAATAATTGCTAATTCTGGTAGCAGTGTGTCGTTATTTGGGAGGATAATCTTTAGGAAATCTGTCTAATGCAATGTAATTTAAACAGAGTAAAACATGTTAAACTGAGCCAAGAGTGCTGCACTTTTAGATCATAATATTCAGCAAAATATTTATGCAAGGAATAGGGGGTTTGTTGATCTTTCGGCTGAGTTTTCTGTGGGCGCAGATTCCTTTTGGGCCTGGTCATCATATACTATAGTTTTATTAAGCCTAGTTATTGTTTGACAGTTCTTATACGACACAGTGAGCTCTGTTTGATCTACGTCCGGGTGTCAATCTTGCTCCTGGAGGTCCACTGTTTTGTGATCCTAATTAAACACACCTGAACATGCTAATAAAAGTCTCAAGGATTGCTGGAAACTTGCAGGCGAGTGTGTTGGAGCTAAACTCTACAGGATATTGGTCCTACAGGAACAGGATTAGACACCCATGATCTATGTTATGGACTATAACAGCATTATCCCACAGATCTTTATATAAATTTGGATGTATATTATATCAAACTTTATCCACATACGTACAGTGCACTCACATAAAGCACTGCATATACTGCATAGTAGATTTCAACTGCCTGGTTTACTGTATTATCACTCAGCACTTTCTGCCCGGCCAAAAAAAAAAGTTGCGGTTTGGATTTAATTAGGCAAATACTTAAGAGTCTATGACTGGATCATTATTGCAGTGATTATTATGTTTCTAGCATGTTATATGTTTGGGAACCTAATTTAACCCTAATTGATGGAGTGTGTAGCTTTTCATTTCTTAAACAACCATGAAGGAAGACTCATCATGGCCATATTCCAGGATGACAATGTCAAGGATTCATCAGGCACAAACTGTAAAAGAATGATTCATGAAGAATCATTTTCACACATGAATTGGCATGTCCTGACCTTAAATTCATTGAAAGTCTTTGGGATGTGCTGGAGGAGACTTTACAGAGTGCTCACCTCTTGCACTGTCAAGATCTTGACCAAAAATTGATGCACCTCTTAATGGAAATAACATCACAACATTTATTTCCATCAAGAGGTGCATCGATTTTTGGCTTTGTCTTCCTGGAATATGGCCATGATACGTCAAGTTCCTACATGGTTGTTTAAGAAATGAAAAGCTACACACTCCATTAAAAGAACAGTTCTCAAACATATAACACGCTAGAAATGTAATAATTACAGCAATAATGATCTAGTCATAGACTCTTAAGTATTTGAATCCTAACACTGACTTTTTTAGCCTGGCAGTGTATATATGCACTTGTATAGGGCGATATATAATATAGTAAATCTCATTTTCAGTGATTTATAGCAAAGTGTCAACTGCTTGATTGATTGTATCATCGCTAAATCTAACTATATTATTGCTAGGGTTGCAAAGGGGCGGAAAATTTCTGGAAACCTTCCATGGAAAGTTAAGCTGGGGAATTAAATTAAAGGAATTAAAGGGAATTCATTTTTTTAAATTATACAAACTATCATATACAAACATAAATATAAACATTTCATTTGGTCATTAGCAGACATACATGCAAAACAGTTGGGATCATTAATATGTACGCCCCCAATATTTGCATATGCCAGCTCATGTTCAAGGCATTACACAAGGGCAGCCAGTGTTAACGTCTGGATGTGCACAGCTGAATCATCAGACTAGGTAAGCAAGCAAGGACAATAGCAAAAAATGGCAGATGGAGCAATAATAACTGCCATGATCCATGATATCATGATATTTTTAGTGATATTTGTAAATTGTCTTTCTAAATGTTTCGTTAGCATGTTGCTAATGTACTGTTAAATGTGGTTAAAGTTACCATCGTTTATTACTATATTCACGGACACAAGACTGTCATTATTTTCATTTTTTAAACACTTGCAGTCTGTATAATTCATAAACACAACTTCATTCTTTATAAATCTCTCCAACAGTGTGTAATGTTAGCTTTAGCCACGGAGCACCATCAAACACATTCAGAATCAAATATAAACATCCAAATAAATACCATACTTACGCGATTAGACATGCTGCATGACGAACACTTTGTAAAGATCCATTTTGAGGGTTATATTAGCTGTGTGAACTTTGTTTATGCTGTTTAAGGCACGCACGAGCTCCGGGGGCGGGGAGCAGGAGAATTTAAAGGGGCCGCAGCCTGAATCGGTGCATATTTAATGATGCCCCAAAATAGGCAGTTAAAAAAATGAATTAAAAAAAATCGATGGAGTATTTTGAGCTGAAACTTCACAGACACATTCAGGGGACACCTTAGACTTATATTACATCTTTTAAAAAGACGTTCTACGGCAACTTTAAATCTGGTTGTTTTAACCACATTTAAGTTCCCTGTTATAAGTTAACCTGCAATTTTGCAAATTTCCAGTCTATTCCCATTAATTCTCATTAATTTTAATGGAAAGTTTCCAACTTTGAAAATTCCCATAATTTTGCAACCCTAATTATCACCCACCTAGGCCTATATATAAAGTTGTATATACAAGTATGACCAAATGTAACCCCTCCTGTTCGAACCCTCCGCTCTAAGCCGGACTCGAACCCTGGTTTGCCGGCATGGGTGTCGGGCGCTCTAATAAGGGGGTCAAAGACTGCAGTCTCTAATGTCAATCACTAGGGCGCCTCTTGAGATCAGGGGAGTGAGGTTAACACGCACAGCTCTTACCGGCCTACGTCCATTACACAATGCAGCATACTTGCGTAGGACGATATATACTATACAGCAAATCTCAGCTGCTTGAATAATTGTATTGTCTGTAAATGTAAACTATATTATCGAGTAGCTCTAATCTGCTTAATATGACTAAGGCATGAAGGTTTTAAGAGATTATAAACATTAATGTCGTGATTTTCTGTAAAGCTGCTTTGAAACAATGTGTATTGTGAATAAATTTGACTTCAAACTTTCCAGGACTGAAACATCCAGCTCTACCGAGGCCTCCTTCTCCTGTGGACCGTATGGAACAGAGCAACCATGCAAGACTGTGATTATCATCTGTGTCTCACCGTCTACATCTTCACCTTCATCACCGGCTTCCCGGCCAACATCTTGGCCTTCTACACGCTCAGCCGCAAGGTTTGGAGGAAGCCGGCTCCCATCGACATCCTCCTTCTCAACCTCACCATGTCAGACTTGCTCTTCCTCATCTTCTTGCCCTTTAAAATGCAAGAAGTGGCCAATAATATGGTATGGAATCTCCACTACTTTCTGTGTCCGCTGTCTGGCTTTGTCTTCTACATGACCATCTACAACAGCACCTTTGTCTTGACGGCGGTGAGCGTGGAGCGCTATCTTGGCGTGGCTTTCCCGATTCAGCACTCCCTAAGGAGAAGACCCCTATACGCCGTGTTTGCCAGCATCTTCATGTGGGTGTTTTCCATCCTTCACCTCAGCATCGTCTACATCGTGCCTTACTACAACCCGTCCGGGACGATACCGCCATCCCGCAACGTCTGCTACGAGGGATTCACCGACGCTCAGCTCGAGATCCTCCTGCCTGTGCGTTTGGAGTTGTGCGTGGTTCTCTTCTGCATTCCCTTCCTTATTTGCAGCTTCTGCTACATAAACTTCATCCGCATCCTCTCAAGGCTGCCGAACATCGGCCGGCGGAGAAAGTTGAGAGCGATCGGATTGGCTTTGGGGACGTTGGTGGTGTTTGCGCTCTGTTTTGGACCCTACAACGTCTCCCATGTCGTCGGCTTCATTACAAAGAAAAGCCCAGCTTGGAGAGACAAAGCCCTTCTTCTCAGCACGTTCAATGCCTGCTTGGACCCGTTTATTTTTTACTTCACCTCCGCGGCTGTTAGAAACACACTTAGTGCAATGTTGAGGGGCATTTGGGGTAGATTTAACTGGTGCCAGTGCCCACAAATTTTATGGAGCTCCAAGAAGGAACCTTCTGAAATGGAGAAAAACAGCCTCCCGAAACCACAGGAAGTCACAAATGCACTTTGACCAACAGTTTTATTTAGGCCAGAGAATTATTTTTGTACACCAATGTTGTTCTACTTCCTTGTAAGATGACGGAGGCGATGCAGAATGCCAAAACAACACAACTCACGTGCTGAGTGTTATCTTTGTAAAAAAAGGGAAAACACGGTAATGAAACTTGTGTGTACATAAAGGGACTGAACTTAGTGTTGGCAAACAGAGGATAAACTTCCCTTTGTATAGAGCATTTATTCATCCATGGTGTGAGCTGATTCTAATAACAAACTTGTCAGCAATGACTTTATTTAATATAAACAGAAAGCAGTACGAGGACATTGATCACTGGGATAAAGGAGCCACGACTGCCAGCCATATGAAGGTCAACAGAAAAGCACTCAAACACAATCACGTAGCTACTTGAAGGGTTTTCACTTTTGAGGACGATGCTTATCTGGAAACTGACAATGCGGTTTTCTGATGGTTTGTGTACGTGTTTGATCAAAAGTGCATGATAGAGACTTCTTCATTTTTTAGTGTCCAGGAAGTGGCAAAACATACACCACAGAAATTAATGATGAAAGAAGTGACACACTCTTGTTCAAGGTTCAGTGGGGATCTAAATAAATCCCTCGGGTTCAATTTTAAAGACCCTTGGTTTGATATAAGGAGAAATGACTGCATAATACTTTCATGTTTAATGGGTTATTTCAAGTATGTTTATGAGCTGGTTAATTCATAAAATTTAATTAGCAAAATTAATTAATTAAAATTAAATCCATAAAATCAACCCCTGAAAGGTTATATGAAGTACATAATAGAACCTTTTCTTCTAAGAATGTAGAAATGAAGAAATCGAGCTCTGTACAGTTAGCCTATTCCCAATTGATTTAAAGCTGAAGTGTGTCTTCATTTTGATGTCAAAATAAGACAGTTTATAGCTTAAAGGGTTAGTTAACCCAAAAATGAAAATTCTGTCATTAATGACTCACCCTCATGTCGTTCCACACCCGTAAGACATTCATTCATCTTCAGAACACAAATTAAGATATTTTGATGAAATCCGATGGCTCAGTGAGGCCTCCATTCACAGCAATGACATTTTCTCTCTCAAGATCCATAAAGGTACTAAAAACATATTTAAAACAGTTCATGTGAGTACAGTGGTTCAATATTAATATTAAAAACTGACGAGAATACTTTTTGTGCGCCAAAAAAACAAAATAACAACTTTTTAACAATATAGTGTTGGGCTGATTTCAAAAAGCTGCTTCAGAGCATTATGAATCTTTTGTTTCGAATGAGTGATTCGGATCTCCTATCAAACGGCTAAACTGCTGAAATCACGTGACTTTGGTGCTCCGAATCACTGATCCGATTCATAAAGCTCCGAAGCAGTGTTTTGAAATTGGCCCATCACTATATTGTTGAAAAGTCATTATTTTGTTTTTTGGGCGCACAGAAAATATTCTCGTCGCTTTTTAATATTAAGGTAGAACCACTGTACTCACATGAACTGATTTAAATGTGTTTTAGTACCTTTATGGATCCTGAGAGTTACAATGGCATTGCTGTCTATAGAGGCCTCACTGAGCCATCGGATTTCATCAAAAATATCTTAATTTGTGTTCTGAAGATGAACGAAGGTCTTACGGGTGTGGAACGACATGAGCATGAGTAATTAATGACATTATTTTCATTTTTTGGTGAACTAACCCTTTAAGACAGATTTTGTGGTGCTTTTAATTCCTGAGTTTTTGGGGAAAGCACATGGTTACACTTTCGATAGTCTACTTTAGACATTTTACTAAGTAACTTTGCATCTACATGTCAACTAACTCTCATTAGAGTAATAATAGACAGTTAGGTTAGGGTTCGGGTTAGTAGAATAATTTGGCATGTACTTGCAAAGTTACTTATAGTTAGTAGAATGACTGCTGGGGAGCATAAAAATAAAGTGTTAGCAGATATTAAGCAGACAGTCCACTAAAGGCCCATTCACACCAAGAACCATAAGTAAAGATAACGATAAAGTTTTAAAAATCATTCTAGATATAAAAGAATAGCACTGTCCACACCACAGCTATACACAGCTACGATATAGAGAAACGATATCATTGGAATGAGTTTCAGAATGATTTTTTCACAGCTGTTGAATGATAAAACACTGACAGCCAATCAGAATCCATTCTAAATTAAAGGGATAGTTCACCCAAAAATGAAAATTCTGAATGAAAAAAAAAATTAAAATTACTTATCCTCATGTCGTTCCACATCCATAAGACTTTCGTTAAACTTCAGAACACAAATTAAGATATTTTTGTTGAAATCCGATGGCTCAGTGAGGCCTGCATAGCCAGCAATGACATTTCCTCTCTCAAGATCCATTAATGTACTAAAAACATATTTAAATCAGTTCATGTGAGTACAGTGGTTCAATATTAATATTATAAAGCGATGAGAATATTTTTGGTGCACCAAAAAAACAAAATAACGACTTATTTAGTGATGGCCAATTTCAAAACACTGCTTCAGGAAGTTTCGGTTATGAATCAGCGTGTCGAATCATGATTCGGATCGCGTGTCAAACCGCCAAACTGCTGAAATCACGTGACTTTGGCGTTCCGAATAGCTGATTCAACACAAAAGATTCATAAAGCAGTGTTACTTATAGTTAGTAGAATGTCTGGACCATCAAAATAAAGTGGTTTGTTTGAAAGCATTTTTCTTGTTTTTGCAATTCCACTTGGCGCCACTAGAGGCACAAAATGTACACACTTCACCTTTAAATGCATTATTTATATATGTAAATAAAAATGTAAATGTATTATTATTATTGTACATATTGATGAAAGCCAGGTCCTCTAAAGAACCTGTAAGAAGTGTCATTAAATAAAACACTGTATTAGAGCACAACTGTGCCAGAAGGACTGAATCATCTGGAGTCTTTCTTCATATGTCATAAAAAGTTTATGGCATATTTCCTCTCTGTCCGTAATAACTATTAACCACTAATCTTGTGTCTCTGTTATAAACCCAACAAATATTTGCGAAGGGTTATTGTCTTTGACTACTGAGCCGGGCAGGAGTGTACTGTATGTACAGATCCAGGAGCACGTGTGGAAAACGCTTGAATGTTTGGCTTAGTTCCTTATAGAGGAAACATGTTGATATAAACAGTTACTGCTCCAGTTTGGAGGCGAATTCTGTAATAATAAAGAGTGAGGTGGAAGAATGTTTGACTCATCACATATACACAAGTGATCTGGTGTATTTCCTCTCTTTTCAGTTCAGCTAGTTTCACAAGAGCCAGACGTTTGACTGTCGACATAAATTCTGGCCCATATTAGAGCTCATTCAGGCCAACACATTCAAAACTATGTCAGTGTCTATGAACAAATGTACAAGTCATGGAAATTGTGAGAAAAATTTCTGTGCGCCTAAAATAAATAGCCTACTGATTATTTCATGGACAGAAAACAGTGGATATTCTTTAGTTTACTTCCCTCTAAATGCTTCAAACACATTTTGAGTGTCTTTCAAAGGTTTGAAGCCTTTTTAGAGATTTTAACAAATCAGTTTTGGATGTCTCAAAACATCAGGGGTCACAAAATATTCCTAATAAAATACTCCTGAACTGTTATTTTCATATTTTCTTACCTAAGAATATTTTGGAAAAACCCATCCGCTAAATGTGTAAATGAAAATGTCCTTTTTCCTAAAACTCCTAAAAGAAATCATATCGTCTTAAAGTTAGAATAACCTCCAACTTGTCTTAAACCCAAGGTAAGATATTTAATGCATTTATTGGGTTGTTTCAAATAGCATTACAACATATACGGAAGAGGATTAGGGCCAAGCAATAATAAAAAAATAAAACCATCTCAAGATTAAAGTTGTTAAATTTTGAGAAAAAACTTGTTAAATTTTGAGAAAAAAGTCAAAATAAAATGTTGAGAATAAACTCATTAAATTATGAGAAAAAAGTTGTTAAATTACAAGAAAAAAGTCGTTAAATTATGATAAAAATTCGTAATTTAACGAATTTGTTCTCATAATTTAACGACTTTTTTCTCATAATTCAATGAGTTTATTCTCAACATTTTATCTCGACTTTTTTCTCGAAATTTAAAGAGTTTTTTCTCGTAATTTAATTAGTTTATTCTCAACATTTTATCTTGACTTTTTTCTCGAAATTTAACGACATTTTTCTCATAATTTAACGAATTTGTTCTCGTAATTTAATGATTTTTTCTCGTAATTTAATGAGTTTATTCTCAACATTTTATCTCGACCTTTTTCTCGAAATTTAACAACATTTTTCTCATAATTTAACGAATTTGTTCTCGTAATTTAACGATTTTTTTCTCGTAATTTAATGAGTTTATTCTCAACATTTTATCTCGACTTTTTTCTCGAAATTTAACGAGTTTTTTCTCGTAATTTAATGAGTTTATTCTCAACATTTTATCTTGACTTTTTTCTCGAAATTTAACGACATTTTTCTCATAATTTAACGAATTTGTTCTCGTAATTTAACGATTTTTTTCTCGTAATTTAATGAGTTTATTCTCAACATTTTATCTCGACTTTTTTCTCGAAATTTAACGTCATTTTTCTCATAATTTTACGAATTTGTTCTCGTAATTTAATGATTTTTTCTCGTAATTTAATGAGTTTATTCTCAACATTTTATCTCAACCTTTTTCTCGAAATTTAACAACATTTTTCTCATAATTTAACGAATTTGTTCTCGTAATTTAACGATTTTTTTCTCGTAATTTAATGAGTTTATTCTCAACATTTTATCTCGACTTTTTTCTCGAAATTTAACGTCATTTTTCTCATAATTTAACGAATTTGTTCTCGTAATTTAACAATTTTTTTCTCGTAATTTAATGAGTTTATTCTCAACATTTTATCTTGACCTTTTTCTCAAAATTTAACGACATTTTTCTCATAATTTAACGAATTTGTTCTCGTAATTTAACAATTTTTTTCTCGTAATTTAATGAGTTTATTCTCAACATTTTATCTCGACCTTTTTCTTGAAATTTAACGAGTTTTTTCTCGTAATTTAATGAGTATTCTCAACATTTTATCTCGACTTTTTTCTCGAAATTTAACGACATTTTTCTCATAATTTAATGAATTTGTTCTCGTAATTTAATGATTTTTTTCTCGTAATTTAATGAGTTTATTCTCAACATTTTATCTCGACCTTTTTCTCGAAATTTAACAACATTTTTCTCATAATTTAACGAATTTGTTCTCGTAATTTAACGATTTTTTTCTCGTAATTTAATTAGTTTATTCTCAACATTTTATCTTGACTTTTTTCTCGAAATTTAACGACATTTTTCTCATAATTTAACGAATTTGTTCTCGTAATTTAATGATTTTTTCTCGTAATTTAATGAGTTTATTCTCAACATTTTATCTCGACCTTTTTCTCGAAATTTAACAACATTTTTCTCATAATTTAACGAATTTGTTCTCGTAATTTAACGATTTTTTTCTCGTAATTTAATGAGTTTATTCTCAACATTTTATCTCGACTTTTTTCTCGAAATTTAACGTCATTTTTCTCATAATTTTACGAATTTGTTCTCGTAATTTAATGATTTTTTCTCGTAATTTAATGAGTTTATTCTCAACATTTTATCTCGACCTTTTTCTCGAAATTTAACAACATTTTTCTCATAATTTAACGAATTTGTTCTCGTAATTTAACGATTTTTTTCTCGTAATTTAATGAGTTTATTCTCAACATTTTATCTCGACTTTTTTCTCATAATTTTACGAATTTGTTCTCGTAATTTAACGATTTTTTTCTCGTAATTTAATGAGTTTATTCTCAACTTTTTATCTCGACTTTTTTCTCGAAATTTAACGAGTTTTTTCTCGTAATTTAATGAGTTTATTCTCAACATTTTATCTTGACTTTTTTCTCGAAATTTAACGACATTTTTCTCATAATTTAACGAATTTGTTCTCGTAATTTAATGATTTTTTCTCGTAATTTAATGAGTTTATTCTCAACATTTTATCTCGACCTTTTTCTCGAAATTTAACAACATTTTTCTCATAATTTAACGAATTTGTTCTCGTAATTTAACGATTTTTTTCTCGTAATTTAATGAGTTTATTCTCAACATTTTATCTCGACTTTTTTCTCGAAATTTAACGTCATTTTTCTCATAATTTTACGAATTTGTTCTCGTAATTTAATGATTTTTTCTCGTAATTTAATGAGTTTATTCTCAACATTTTATCTCGACCTTTTTCTCGAAATTTAACAACATTTTTCTCATAATTTAACAAATTTGTTCTCGTAATTTAACGATTTTTTTCTCGTAATTTAATGAGTTTATTCTCAACATTTTATCTCGACTTTTTTCTCATAATTTTACGAATTTGTTCTCGTAATTTAACAATTTTTTTCTCGTAATTTAATGAGTTTATTCTCAACATTTTATCTCAACCTTTTTCTCAAAATTTAACGACATTTTTCTCATAATTTAACGAATTTGTTCTCGTAATTTAACAATTTTTTTCTCGTAATTTAATGAGTTTATTCTCAACATTTTATCTCGACCTTTTTCTTGAAATTTAACGAGTTTTTTCTCGTAATTTAATGAATTTATTCTCAACATTTTATCTCGACTTTTTTCTCGAAATTTAACGACATTTTTCTCATAATTTAATGAATTTGTTCTCGTAATTTAATGATTTTTTTCTCGTAATTTAATGAGTTTATTCTCAACATTTTATCTCGACCTTTTTCTCGAAATTTAACAACATTTTTCTCATAATTTAACTAATTTGTTCTCGTAATTTAACGATTTTTTTCTCGTAATTTAATGAGTTTATTCTCAACATTTTATCTCGACCTTTTTCTTGAAATTTAACTAGTTTTTTCTCGTAATTTAATGAGTTTATTCTCAACATTTTATCTCGACCTTTTTCTCGAAATTTAACAACATTTTTCTCATAATTTAATGAATTTGTTCTCATAATTTAACGATTTTTTTCTCGTAATTTTTTTCGTTTTTTCTCGCGATTTAATGAGTTTATTCTCAACATTTTATCTTGACTTTTCTTGAAATTTAACGATTTTTTTCTCGTAATTTAATGAGTTTATTCTCAACATTTTATCTCAACCTTTTTCTTGAAATTTAACAACTTTTTTCTTATAATTTAATTACTTTATTCTCAACATTTTATCTCGACTTTTTTCTCAAAATTTAACGACATTTTTCTCATAATTTAACGAATTTGTTCTCGTAATTTAATGACTTTATTCTCAACATTTTATCTCGACTTTTTTCTTGAAATTTAACGACATTTTTCTCATAATTTAACGAATTTGTTCTCGTAATTTAACGATTTTTTTCTCGTAATTTAATGACTTTATTCTCAACATTTTATCTCGACCTTTTTCTCAAAATTTAACGACATTTTTCTCATAATTTAACGAATTTGTTCTCGTAATTTAACAATTTTTTTCTCGTAATTTAATGAGTTTATTCTCATCATTTTATCTCGACCTTTTTCTTGAAATTTAACGAGTTTTTTCTCGTAATTTAATGAGTTTATTCTCAACATTTTATCTCGACTTTTTTCTCGAAATTTAACGACATTTTTCTCATAATTTAATGAATTTGTTCTCGTAATTTAATGATTTTTTTCTCGTAATTTAATGAGTTTATTCTCAACATTTTATCTCGACCTTTTTCTCGAAATTTAACAACATTTTTCTCATAATTTAATGAATTTGTTCTCATAATTTAACGTTTTTTTTCTCGTAATTTAATGAGTTTATTCTCAACATTTTATCTCGACCTTTTTCTCGAAATTTAACAACATTTTTCTCATAATTTAACGAATTTGTTCTCATAATTTAACAATTTTTTTCTCGTAATTTAATGAGTTTATTCTCAACATTTTATCTCGACCTTTTTCTTGAAATTTAACGAGTTTTTTCTCATAATTTAATGAGTTTATTCTCAACATTTTATCTCGACTTTTTTCTCGAAATTTAACGACATTTTTCTCATAATTTAATGAATTTGTTCTCGTAATTTAATGATTTTTTTCTCGTAATTTAATGAGTTTATTCTCAACATTTTATCTTGACTTTTCTTGAAATTTAACGATTTTTTTCTCGTAATTTAATGAGTTTATTCTCAACATTTTATCTCGACTTTTTTCTCGAAATTTAACGACATTTTTCTCATAATTTAATGAATTTGTTCTCGTAATTTAATGATTTTTTTCTCGCGATTTAATGAGTTTATTCTCAACATTTTATCTTGACTTTTCTTGAAATTTAACAAGTTTTTTCTCGCGATTTAATGAGTTTATTCTCAACATTTTATCTTGACTTTTCTTGAAATTTAACGATTTTTTTCTCGTAATTTAATGAGTTTATTCTCAACATTTTATCTCAACCTTTTTCTTGAAATTTAACAACTTTTTTATTATAATTTAATTACTTTATTCTCAACATTTTATCTCGACTTTTTTCTCAAAATTTAACGACATTTTTCTCATAATTTAACGAATTTGTTCTCGTAATTTAATGACTTTATTCTCAACATTTTATCTCGACTTTTTTCTTGAAATTTAACGACATTTTTCTCATAATTTAACGAATTTGTTCTCGTAATTTAACGATTTTTTTCTCATAATTTAATGACTTTATTCTCAACATTTTATCTCGACCTTTTTCTCAAAATTTAACGACATTTTTCTCATAATTTAACGAATTTGTTCTCGTAATTTAACAATTTTTTTCTCGTAATTTAATGAGTTTATTCTCAACATTTTATCTCGACCTTTTTCTTGAAATTTAACGAGTTTTTTCTCGTAATTTAATGAGTTTATTCTCAACATTTTATCTCGACTTTTTTCTTGAAATTTAACGACATTTTTCTCATAATTTAATGAATTTGTTCTCGTAATTTAATGATTTTTTTCTCGTAATTTAATGAGTTTATTCTCAACATTTTATCTCGACCTTTTTCTCGAAATTTAACAACATTTTTCTCATAATTTAACGAATTTGTTCTCGTAATTTAACGATTTTTTTCTCGTAATTTAATTAGTTTATTCTCAACATTTTATCTTGACTTTTTTCTCGAAATTTAACGACATTTTTCTCATAATTTAACGAATTTGTTCTCGTAATTTAATGATTTTTTCTCGTAATTTAATGAGTTTATTCTCAACATTTTATCTCGACCTTTTTCTCGAAATTTAACAACATTTTTCTCATAATTTAATGAATTTGTTCTCGTAATTTAACGATTTTTTTCTCGTAATTTAATGAGTTTATTCTCAACATTTTATCTCGACCTTTTTCTCGAAATTTAACAACATTTTTCTCATAATTTAACGAATTTGTTCTTGTAATTTAATGATTTTTTCTCGTAATTTAATGAGTTTATTCTCAACATTTTATCTCGACTTTTTTCTCGAAATTTAACGTCATTTTTCTCATAATTTTACGAATTTGTTCTCGTAATTTAATGATTTTTTCTCGTAATTTAATGAGTTTATTCTCAACATTTTATCTCGACCTTTTTCTCGAAATTTAACAACATTTTTCTCATAATTTAACGAATTTGTTCTCGTAATTTAACGATTTTTTTCTCGTAATTTAATGAGTTTATTCTCAACATTTTATCTCGACTTTTTTCTCATAATTTTACGAATTTGTTCTCGTAATTTAACGATTTTTTTCTCGTAATTTAATGAGTTTATTCTCAACATTTTATCTCGACTTTTTTCTCGAAATTTAACGAGTTTTTTCTCGTAATTTAATGAGTTTATTCTCAACATTTTATCTTGACTTTTTTCTCGAAATTTAACAACATTTTTCTCATAATTTAACGAATTTGTTCTCGTAATTTAACGATTTTTTTCTCGTAATTTAATGAGTTTATTCTCAACATTTTATCTCGACTTTTTTCTCATAATTTTACGAATTTGTTCTCGTAATTTAACGATTTTTTTCTCGTAATTTAATGAGTTTATTCTCAACATTTTATCTCGACTTTTTTCTCGAAATTTAACGAGTTTTTTCTCGTAATTTAATGAGTTTATTCTCAACATTTTATCTTGACTTTTTTCTCGAAATTTAACGACATTTTTCTCAGAATTTAACGAATTTGTTCTCGTAATTTAATGATTTTTTCTCGTAATTTAATGAGTTTATTCTCAACATTTTATCTCGACCTTTTTCTCGAAATTTAACAACATTTTTCTCATAATTTAACGAATTTGTTCTCGTAATTTAACAATTTTTTTCTCGTAATTTAATGAGTTTATTCTCAACATTTTATCTTGACTTTTCTTGAAATTTAACGATTTTTTTCTCGTAATTTAATGAGTTTATTCTCAACATTTTATCTCAACCTTTTTCTTGAAATTTAACAACTTTTTTCTTATAATTTAATTACTTTATTCTCAACATTTTATCTCGACTTTTTTCTCAAAATTTAACAACTTTAATCTCGAGATGGTTTTATTTTTTTATTATTGCTTGGCCCTAATCCTCTTCCGTATGTTTGCGTTAAAAAAGTTGGATATATTACTTCATAACTTGTTAAATATGGATTTTTTTTTTTTCGCTTAGCTTCAGACGGCCTTTATTAACCCTCCGGAGCCGTGTGGAATATGTTATAAAGCTTGGATGGGTCAGGATATTTATTAATATTTCTCTGATTGCGTTCATCAGAAAGAAGAAAGTCATTTACACCTAGGATGGCTTGAGGGTGAGTAAAGCTTGGGGTAATTTTCATTTGAAAGTGAACGAATCCTTTAAGTAAATTCTTGAGAACTGCACAAGAACTGCACAGGAATTTCAAGTAATGTAGTTAGCAAATGAAACCTTATTGTAAAATGTTACAGAAGTTCATGAATATGTTCCTAAGAACTTTCTTTCTACAATGATTTTCATCAGTCTGGCTCTAGAACATAATTGCATGTTTGCACATCTTGAAGTTATGAAGACACTTAATTTTACATACACAACAAGTTTTCTATATGCATCTGATTTAACTGAACTTATCTTGGATCTCATTTTACAGCAGTTCTGTTTAAGACATCTAATTTTCTTAATGTTTCTACATCGCACAAGATTCATAATGCTGTCAACTTTATTTCAGGATAACCACTATAAATCATATAAATGATTTCCATTTTCTCGCACCTACCATCAGCACCATTACCTGCCCACCTGCAGTAATAAATACACTCGGCCCAGGAAATGACTGCAATTTTAAGAATATTCAAGCATCCAGTCACTTCACTGGGTTTTGCTTCTGAAGAAAATCAAGGCCTGAGTGTGTGAAGGTTTCTCAGGAGCTGAACAGATGAACTGTAGTAAAGAGTGGCTTCATATTTATGTGCTGATGAAACAATGATTTTCCATGAGTCATCAGGGGTTAAAAAACACACACACACACACACACACACACACACACACACTGCCAGGTTAGTTGTTCCCATTATAACCAACAAATTTGTCTTAATAGAAATGATGATCTGTTCTGTAAATCTGAGATTCTCAAACTCTTTTTGTCAGCTGATCCCCTTTGACATAAAATATTTACTTGATATACCCCCTGAACTAATTATTATTTCAATAATTTAACAACAGATTTGCATAATCACTGTTCTCTGATATTTTTTGTCACATGAAATGCAGGTAAACAAATAAAATATTTAATCGTTTAAATGTTTGATTTGGATTGTTTTTTTATTTTACATTTATTTATTATTAAAACAAATAATTATTATCCATTTTGAATTACATGTAAACATTTATTACATTAAATACACAAAATTAATTAACATTAATTATGTATTTTGATTTAATTATTACCATTTTAATCAATAAAATACTATATAGAGAAGTACTTTTTAAAATAATTAAATAATAAAAAGTAATTTAACATTAATTAAAAAATATTATTATATTTATACATATTAATTTTTAATTTCATTTATACATATACATTATATTAGTATATAATTATTAAATATACACTTGTATTTATTTTTTATTATATAATTATTTATAAATAATTAAATACACACACACACACACACATATATATATAGATAAAATTGTTTATTACAATTATAATTATTTTATTTATTTATTTATGTTTATTTAATTATTACCTTTTTATCAATAAAGTACTATATACAGAAGTAATGATTAAATCAAAATAAATAATTTAATTATATATATATATATATATATATATATATATATATAAAACATTAAAATTGTTATATTATGTTTATATTATTAAATATAAAATTATTTTATATTATTTATAAATAATTAAACATATATATTAAATGATTTATTATTAAAATATTCCTATCATTACTTTATTTTTAATATTAATTTTAATGAATTATTTAATGTATATATTTAAATTAGATATAAATATACAATTATTTAATTATTTATTTTGATTGAATTATTACCTTAAATAAAGTACTATAGAAGTACTGTATTGATAAAATTTTTTATAATTAAATTAAAATAATAATTATTAATTAGAATAATAAATAATAATTAAATATATAAATATACATTTTAATTCATTACGTGTATATAATTAATAAATAAAAATGTAAAATTATTTGTTAATTATTATTTATTTTGATTTAATTACATTTGAAACAACACAGTACTTCAGTATATATGTTACTGTGAAATAACATGTGAGCTAATGTTTGTCATTCCACCCTTCAGTGCATGTGATATCAAAGAGATCACTTCATGTATTTCCTACGACAGTGACGGCGATATGCGGTTGTGTTATAAGGGTCAAACTCCTTCTGTGCGGATGCTGGATTTGGGATTGGCCATCCCGTCCGCTGACAGACCTCAGTAAGCAATGAGACGTCCGGCAGAGTCTTTTGTCGGCAGGATGACATTCAGCAGACTCCATTCAGCTGTGTTTGGATTAGAGGGAACCTGCAGGAGAAAATAGGCTCTAGAGGGGTCATCTGGAACAGGCCAAAGATAAACACAAAAACTGCAGAAGTTCAGCATCCTCCATCACTTATGTAACTGTTGATTAAATATTTTGGCTAATTTGATGATGCTTTGCAATTCTCTCGGCTCCACTGTACCATATTTAAATCGATTGAGCAGATTTTCCCTCATGAGCACACTCTCTCCAGAGATGTTAGGAAATTGTAATTACCGCATGATGTGCATTCGAGTGATTTTGTTTGGAATAAAATAGATATATTGGGCAATTTATTTACCTTCCCCAAAAAACATAGCAAGCTTTTTAACAGTAGTATGATATAATGAAGAGAAGCATTAGGATTGATACTTCATTTGGGTATTTTATCATTCTGCAGCCACAGAGAATGATGGGAAATGTGTAAACCTGTACCATAGTACGCAAAAATATTGATTCAAACTTCACTGTCTTTACAATTTGCCATGATTCTGAGGTTACATGCTGTGTTTCGGCGCAGCGCCACCTACTGGTCCGGAGGTACAAAAATTGTTATTTTTTATGGCTGGGTATTGACACAATTTTCAAGATTCGATTCGATTACTATTCACATGCTTTCGATTCGATTCAATTCGATATCGATTATTTTGGATGTAGTATTTCAGTTACAGTACATGGCAATTTTTTTAGAGGAAAAAATCTCTCAACTAATGCTGTAAACTACACATGAGAGTCAGCTGGTACTACTATAATAATATTGAAGGTTAAATTAACTTATTTATATACAAACACTGAAATTACACTCAATGATGTTTTATTATAAATAAAGTTTAGAATTACATAATCATATTTCTACTCCAATTCGTTTTTTTGAAATATAAACATTTAAATCGCAGCTGTCGTAACTGATTTATTCAAACATGCATTAAATATTGAAGAACATTAAAAATTATAATGAATATGTAACGGTGCATAGCTATATTTATCAGAATGTTGCTTTCTAGACTTCACTTTTCCAGCTGACTAATGAGTTTATGGTCACTGAATATGTTTTTCTGAGGTAAATGTGACGTAACGTGTACAAGCTGTTTTATTGACGTCTTTCCGAGGTTGAAACACTGAGCGATTACACGAGACATCATACGGATTTCGGTAAGTTGTACTGTATATTTTAACATACCTTCAGATGTTCATGCATGTTTATTTGGCGCTGTAACTGGTATTAAAGCGGAGGAGAGGATGATCACATGCTTCTCTTTAACTGAGGCGCTAAAGCGATCTGTCACGCCACATTAAACAGCACCAAAACGGTATTTATTTTCTGAATCTCATAATAAGATGGACGTCATTTGAAATCTGAGACTTTGCTTCATATCAAAAGTAACAAAGCACAAAGATTATTGCGATTTATCGGATGGGAGGCGCTACATATTCTGCTCAACTGAAAACAGACTAGACTAATCGATTCTTGGGATTTAAGAATCGATATCGGTTCGTAAAAATGAGAATCGATTAAAATCGAGAAATCAATTTTTTTTACCCAGCCCTATTATTTTTGCTTATAACTTGTGGGAAAGTTATGAAATTTGGCACACTGATAGAGGTCAGTCTCAACATTAACCAACTCAATCCCTCTAGCGCCACCAACTGTCCAAACTTTCACTCATGTTTATGCTAATAACTTTTGAACCGTAAGGGAAACAAAATTCCTTGGCTCAAGATGATTCAATATGCTTTCATGAAAATTTCAGCAGACTGGTCCACAATAGTCGCCTGCTTTCAAACGCTCCTGTAAGCGCTCAGTGCAGAGCGTCATTAATGACTATTTACAACGTTTTTGAAGCGTTGAAGCCAATCACAGACATATCTGATGAGCGCTTGAACACAAGAGCCGAAAGAGCTGTTTACGAATCCGTTCAACAGCGCTCAAAGCATCACATTTTTAAAATTTCAGTACAAAGTAGGTACTGAAGTCGGTGCATTTGACAACTCTGGAACCAGATCATCTTCAGACCATGCTGACACAAAGTTGTAGAATTCAAGTCGGTTTGTCAAACCGTTTTTTTGGTAGCGCTTGTGAAAATAGACGTAGGCTCTATCTCCTCTACGCTTTATTGTATTCAGACCAAACTTCTTCCATGTCAAGCATGACCTGAGGTTATATGCTGTGTTTCGGAGCAGCGCCACCTACTGGTCTGGAGGTACAAAAAATGGCTATTTTTGCTTATAACTTCTAAACGGTTTGTCCAAAAATCATAAAATTGGTCTCGTTAGATTTGAGGCGTCCAATCTAATTTTCAATGTCAGACATTTTGGGCGTCAGCCATTCTGAATGTTGTAGTAAAATCCTTTATTTTACGAACGCATGAACGTATCATTACGAAATTCGGTATGGGTCATCGGCACGATGCCTTCAAGGAGTCTGAGAAGTTTCGGACCAAAAAAAATATTTACATGCTTCAACCATAACTTTGGATATGGTTGACTTATTTTCACTTATTTTCCTGAATCCTTGCAGAGTGCAGTGATACCAAACATGCTAGGTTTTGCCTTGGTTAGTGCAACGTCGTGATTTAGCGTTTAACAACATTTGCAAATATCTTAGAAATCGTTAGTCTGATCGAGACGAAACCAGCATAGAAAAATTGAAAACATAGGTCGTTGATTAAACACTAATGGCCAAATGTCAAAATTTTGATAGTAAGTGGCAAAAAAATGCAATCATTGTTCATGATCGTATTTTATAAAAAACATTTAATTTTGAAAAATCCACACTTTCATAGTTAAATTTACAATGAAAGTACTTTAGGAACTTTTTACCGGTAATCTATAATGATTTTTTCACCTTTTTAAACATCATTATACATGCAAATATTGCTGTTTTGTGTTTGTCCCACACCCAGACTTCTGATCTTCAATAATGAAAAAGAAGTGTAAAAAAATGATTTATCTATTTTTTTTTAATATGACTGAATAAAGTATCAGTAAAAGAATCAAAACATAATTGAGGTTTTTAAGGTCAGACAACTATTAATGTGATTTTATATACAAAATGTAGTTGTCCCACAGTATTGCCGTCATTTCCACCACAACGCTGTAATGTCCCTTTAAAAAGTTTTTTTGAAAGATTGTTTGGGTAGTTTCTATGGAGATGAACAATGACATCACAGCACATGTCTGACATGGAGGAGATTTTAAATTTCTTCAGCAACTTGGAGAAGAAAACTCAAGGTAAATATTGCTTGAAATGAAAATATTTTTATTGTATGTCATTTCCAAACATGGCGTAACATCAAATGAGTTTGTAAATAAATTGATTTTTTAACACAAATAGATGTATTTTGCATGCATGCAATGCTTGCTACCAATTCATAGCTAATCTGTAATACTAGCTTGGATTTTTTTTACAAAATACTGTAGGATTGTCATTTCCACCACTGTCATTTCCACCACATTACCTTCTTGGGTGGAAATGACAAAGGTGAGGTGGAAATGACATTTATGCTTACAAGGTGCAATTCATAGATTGAGTGGCTACAAATCTATGGTAATTGCAATATAGGTATAAATTGGTAAAACTATGTGTGAAAGTGGTCTTACACTGTTAAGAAATTATGTATATCATAATAAAATTTTAAATAATAATCAAATATTTACATGTGATGGAAATGACATTTGTTCAGTACGGATCGGAAAATATGTAAAAAAACACCAATTTGTCTTATAATGTAAGTGCGTTCTCTTATGGATCATTAAACTAGACTAGTTATATTTAACTGTTAGACTGTGACAATTTGGATTTGAACACTTTTTTTTCCCTCAAGTTCACAAGGCCAAAAGTGCCTGTAGTTGAAGAACCACCAATTCATACATATAAATGTCTAAAACTATGGATATTTTTACCAAATTTCACATCTATATATAGGGGCATTCTGAGGACAGACACAAAAAGCGGTGGGACTGCACCACTTGGTGGCGCTATAACTGAACAAAACATTAAATTGGCTCTAACTGCAGTACTGTTGGTCTGATTGACTTCAAAATTGACATGCAGTGTTTTTGTCTCAGTTGCTATAGTCCCTTATAGTACATAATACATTATACCTTATAATAAACCCCCATAATAAACCTAGAAAACGTTTGTTTGAAGCTGTGAGCTCTTTTGTAATAGTGTAATGTGAATTAACCCCATTTCTAAGAACTGAACCAAAGATAAAATATTCCTAAAATGAGTATTGCAAAACTGAAATGTTCACATGCCATTTTAATTCAAATGCTGAATCAGTGAATTGAAGAAAGACGAAGAAATGCTTGTAGAGCAGAAGTGACAAAGGACACACCAACAGTACAAACACATCATCACACATGCTACAGCCGCGTCACTGACCTGACGGTAAATCAGTCTTACGGAAACTCTCGTGGTTTTGCTGAAGCAGCTGAATGTAGAAATCAGGTTATAGCATCACATCCATTCAGGAACATTCAGGCCTGTGTTTCTGTAGTTTCTGTCATTTCACTTCCCCTCTTGGGTCAGTCTGGATTATTCCAGAAAAAATTCTGTCAAAACAGAGAACTAAATGCAAATTAGTGGGTTTTATTTTTGACGGTGGTCGCTTTGAGGTTCAGCCTTCCTGTTTGTGTACAACATATTTACAATACATATAGTCGATATATAGCTCATTTTGGCTGCTGGAAAAAACAGTGTGTCTATATCAGACAGATGTCTCCACTGACCTAACATATTTTCTTGAATTAACCCTGATGTTTTAAATATTTCAATCATTTAATAACACATTTACATGCTTACAGTTCACTGATGTTGGTTAATGTCACATGACATGCAGGAAAACAAATGAAATATTTATTTTTATTATGTGTTTTTATTTGGATTGTTTGAATTTGTAAATTAGTTATTTATTAATTATTATTATTGATTAATTATGTACATAACAAATATTAAATATAAAATGAAATAAAAATATTAAATTAATTGTTATATGTATTATTACCATTAAAAAAAGCAATTTATCTGGATAGTTTTTATTTTTAAATGATATATTATTATTATTATTAATTATTATATGCACATAATAACATTATTAAAATGAATATAAATATTACATCAATTTTTATATGGATTATTAGAAATCCAAATAAAGTGCTTTATTTAGAGTTTTCATTTTTAAATTATTTATTATTAGAATTATTCATAATAAAAATGATTAATTATTATTATTGATTAATTAAATAATTATGTAGGTAATATAATTATTACATTAAACATAAATATTAAAATCATTGTTATATGTATTATCACCAATAAAAAAATTTTTTTATTTGGATAGTTTTAATTTTTTAATTTTTTTAAGTATTAAATTATCAATTAATTAATTAATTAATTAATTAATTGTACATAATATTATTATTAAAATTAATATAAATATTAAATTAATTGTTATATGGATTATTAACAATCCGAATAAAGTGCTTTATTTAGAGAGTTTTAATTTACTTAAATATTTATTATTAAAATTAATAATTGATTAATTATTATTATTGAATATAGTTGATTAATTAATTAATTATTCAAGAACGTAACATAATTATTAAATTAAATATAAATATTAAATTAATTGTTATATGTATCATTACTAATCCCAAAAAAGGGCTTAATTTGGCTAGTTTTAATTTTTAAATAATTGAATATAATTATTGATTATTCTTAATTAATTCATTGTTATATGTACTGGTACACAATAATATTATTAAAATGAATATAATTTTTTATATTGATAATTAACAATTTAAATAAAGTGCTTTATTTGGAGAGTTTTAATTTTTAAATTATTTATTATTATTATTATTATTATTATTATTATTATTGATTAATAATATATTATAAAATTTAATTATTATTATTATTATTATTATTGATAAATTAATTATAATATATACATAATATCATTATTAAATTAAATATACATATTAAATTCATTGTTATATGGACTTTTAACAATCCAAATAAGTGTTTTATTTGCAAATCTTTTATTTTAAAATTATTTCTTCTTAATATTACATTTATTTATGAAATTAAATATTAAAATAAGAATTATTATATCCCAGTTTTATAGACATTCTAAAATCTTGATTAAAATATGGAAGCTCTTTCTCAGCATCTCGTTTGATCAAGATGTAGCAGGAATTTCTTAATGGGTCTCAGGGAATGCTTCACTTCCATGTCCAGGTGTCTGGCATTGAAGTGTCTGACCTCAGGAGAACACAAACAGCTCGTAAAATGTCACCGAAGCAGGTCTGTTTTCTTTAATGAGCCTTTCCCTGGATGTTTCTAGTCAAAGAACTGCAAAATGCCAGTGTCGTTTTCTTCTCAACAAATGATGTGTGAACATAAATATGTCTCAAGGCTGGAGAGGAATGATGGCTTTTCATGAATTTACAGTCATTAAAAACAAGACCAATTGTGTCACTGTTCAACAAAGTTGCTGAATGTTAATCGCCAGTGAAAACTTACAATTTTCCATGTCATTACAGTGCAGGCCTCGACATTGTGAACCAACTGCAATATATAAAGTTGACTTTTAAACTATTAAATTCTGAAAGTACCATATTTATATTTATTGGCTATTTGACCTTGTTGACCCAAATCTAAATAACTCATGCATTTATATAACGTCAATAAAACCTATTTGAACAAATATTTTGAATTGAATGTTATGAACATTAAAAGGTGAAGGCTTTTGCACAAAATTGGACAATTTTATGCTCATGCAATATTATTCCAAAATGGCTGCTTGCAATACAAATATAGATGGTATCAGGAAACGACTTAAGCTGGTGCATGCAAACCCTGTACTTTGAGGAAGAGATAAGAACAAAAGAAAGAATGACAGAAAGAAAGAAGGGAATTGCTGAAGTAACATTATAACAGCATTTATAGAAACACAACATGTCAAAAGACTTTCTCACATCGTTGGTAGTTTGATGTCCTGAAAAGAGAAACAGTGTGATTATTTTAAAACATGCACTGAAAATGTTTCTATACCAAATTATTTTCATTTAGAAATTGCTAGTAAATTTCACAAATAATTAGAAAGTAGAAAACCTGAAAGCCTGTATTTTGTTTGTAAAACATACTTCAATAATCTTTGCTTTATTTCCAACTTCAAAAACTTCAAAATCATTTTTTTTACAGTGTAGATGAACTTATGACGGTAATGGTGAGTAAATTACACACATCATATTTATAGCAATAGTTTAATTTCTTCCAAACCTGTATGACTCACTTTATTGAGTGGAACACAAATGACAAATTTAGCAGAATCACTGACATTTCCTTTTGCACAATGAATGTCAACGAAGTGTTGAAAAAGCAAGATGATTTAATAGTGAAGAATGCTTTAAATTTTAGTCTGTTCTTACAAGACTGTCAAAAGACCTGAAATATAGTGCACACTGCTTTTAAAGTGGTTTTAGGGCATTTGCTGCAGCATGCAGACAGTCTCATTCACTTTCATTGCCTTATTTTGTGTTTCACAGTCGTGAAAAATGACACGAGGATGAGTCTGTGATGACAGAATTATCACTTTTGTGTGAACTTTAATGCTGAATCATACTGTACGTGTATGACTAGCATAGAGCCCTTCTCTACCGCTCTTATTTAGCAGTTTATTGTGAGATGTGCATCTTGTGTGTTGGAGGAAACTCTGCAGAAATTTATCGAAACCACAGAGATCTTTAAAAAGCCTTTCTTCCTGCATCTGCAACATATACAGAGTAAAGAAAGAGAAGTAAAAACACACAAAAGTTATTTTAAAAACAACACTTGCTTTTATTTTTCTCTTATTTAAATTATTCTCTCTGTGGATTAAAACAATTGCACACACCGAAAAACATTTATTAACTATTAAATGATTGTTAAAATGTATTAATTATGATTATATTTGTTATTGTTAATTATAATAAATTAGTATAGGCCTATGTATACAATATATTTATTATTAAATTAAATATAAATATTAAATGAATTAACCCTGGATGTATTTCTTGACATATTAAATGTATGTATCTTTTGGCCCTCTAGCGGTTAAAAAACAGAACTGCAAGAACACTGTTTTGGTTGTGCTTCAGCTGTGTGGATGAATGTTTATCCTACTGCTGCTTTTAAACATTCACTACTAGTGCTGTGTTTGACATCGCCCCCTAAACCCTCGTTCACTATTCCCCACATTAATCCACTAATATAGTCCACTTGAAGTAGTGAATGAAAACGAGTGAGTGGGCTGCTGCTTTTGCAAAGTTTGTGCTTTCTGTTTAATAATTAAACTTAAACTGGCAGCTCCTGTAGTAATGAAAAGATTTATCTTGAAACCAAACCTTAATTAAACAATTTAATACTCACTTAAAAATGAGTTTATACCTGTATGAAATTATGCTGTACCCACATTGGATCAGCGCAGGTGGATGATTCAGCTGTGGGCGCCATCTTCTGGTGAGATGCAGGAATTTATTCGGCACGTGACCCTCACAGTGCATTATGGGTATTCTCTAGCTGTTGAGCGTACATCAGTTGTACACTCGTTATTGCAATGCATTATGGGATTGAATGAGTGCACTCGATAACAGTGGTTTCGGACACCCCTACAAATGGCTGTCCCCTCAAATAGCGCCCTATTTAAGGGTATAGGAGGCAATTTCGGACACAGTTCTTGGTTTAAAGCCGTGTGTCCACCAAACATTTTTTTTTTTCCTGAGGCTAGCGTATTTTTCCAGTTGTTTTCAATGGGAGTGGCACATTTTTAAAATGCCAGGAGTGTCTATTTCACGCTGAAGCGCTAGGCATTTTTTACTGGTCGCTGAAAGTTGAAGAATGTTCAACTCTGGGTGAAACGCAGCACTCATCACTGTCACTTTTTACCCAGCTATCCAATCACTGTGGAGGAGGGGCGGGACAAAAAATATAAAATAAATTCCTCCACAGCACTACAACCACCATAATGACCCTTCACAATAGATAATGCTTTACAATGAACTCTGTTAGAGAGCTACATATGACAATTTATCTGTTCAGTAAAACACCTTAAAGGTGCAATATGTAAGAATTTTGCAGTAAAATATCCAAAAACCACTAGGCCAGTGTTATATATTTTGTTAACTTGAGCACTTACAATATCCCAAATGTTTGCAACCATTTGTAAATCGTGAGAAAATTGCAATTTTAACCAAGGCTCCGGGACGTGTGAGGAGTCGCCTGTCAATTGCGTCATGTTACCCTCGGTTTCCGGTTTTATTTTGTAGAAACCATGAAAACACCAAAGACGCTTTAAAATATTAAAGTATTAATAGACAAGGGAACAACTGATATATGTAAAGACAGAAAACGAACTGTTGTTATATAGCTCAACACATTTAGTCTTATTGTTTAAATCTAATTTTCTTGATTTTTTGCGAGTACCATGCTTTACCATGCTTCAGAGAAAAACACTATTTTGTGAAGTAGCTAACATAGCATAATCAGATACAGCTTTATTTTTAGTAACAGTAATGCAGCATTTTCTCCATCATACAATACGTTTTAAAATTAATTGCATGCCATTTATCAACACAAGACATCCAGCATTTAATATGATATTGTAAAATCGATCTATCTTACAGCAGTGTGTAACAGTGTCTCACAGCAGCCGCTGAGCGAACGCACAGAGTAACGTTATAACATCATTTTCAACACTCTCAAATGTATCTAATATGATAAACAGAGCTGCGTTACCTCATACTCATGACCGGAAAAGCGGAAGCGGCATGATTCGTCTTGCATTAGTCTCTCGTTAACAATCGCTCCAGCTCCTCGTTCAGCTCCACAACACTCGCTCCTGCTCTGCTTCATACTACAGTAACGTTAATAATCTCATCCATGAACATGCTTTCTTCCCGAGTCCTATCTCAATTCTTTTCCACTGGCCGTTGAGGTGAAGACCACATGTTCCAAGATTCCGTGCTCAAACTTTGTTTTGAATAGGCCTCTAGCGACCTCTAGTGGACATACTGTAATTATTACATATTGCACCTTTAACGTTACTCACCTGTTGTGTAATAAAAACAGCTTCTCTGCGTCACTTTTACAACATTTGAAAATCCTCAGTTCTCGTTACCTCCAAAAAGCCAATGTTGATTCTTGTTTTATTACGAGCTCTGTCGAGTTCTCTTTTTGTCAGCAGACTCTCCTCTGTTCGGAGTTTGTTTAATTCACACGCAATCACTCTCTCACTAATGTGTTCATATAACAGGAATCTTTATTGTGCTAGTTCATCTGTATCTGATTTAGAATGAGCAGAAATCTATGAGAAATATAACGATCCAAAGACAAAAGAACTGATAAAAATAAACGTATGTAGGAGCAATAGGCATGTGGTCAGCGCCGTGTCATATGCCATAGCTGTGCACAAGTCGAGTCGACTGATTTGAATGCTGCAAAAGACACAAGACATGAGCGCAACAGTTATATACATGTCTGTCTAGCGCGTATTTACATAGAAAAACAATAGAAAAGAGTAGCGCATTGGAATGGAAAAACGCGTTTTGTGTGAACGGCTCCATATTTGATCATCATCGACTAGTCGACGTCAACTCGACTTTAATCACATAAATGTCTACTGAAGTCGTTCAACAAAAAAGTTAGCCTACATAGTGTTCCTTTAACCTCAAATCAATTTTAAAATAAAGTTCATTTTCAGTAGGGGGAATTTCTTAATGGCTCACACTGAATCTAATGCTTCACTACATGTTCAGGCGCTTGTCCTTGACCTTATAAGACAACAAACACAAAAAAAACGTACAGAAACACATAAAATGTCACGAATCATTTCTGTTTTCTTTAATGAGCCATTCCCTGGAGGTTTCTAGTCACAGAAATGCAAATAAAAACAGACTCACAGAAGTATGTTAAAAACAAAATTCAGTTTTATTTTTCACCTTCCATTTAAATTCTTGACTTTTTTTCTCCTCTTTGTGGATTAAAAAAATTTACACACACCTAAAAACAAAGGACAGGGAAAACTGTAAAACAAATGACGTTGAAAGAAAGGTTACATCACAGCACAGAATGTGTCGTTGTGGAAGACAACGTTCTGTTATTTTCCGCTGTTCTTCAGTTGCGTCATTGATTTCTTGAAGACAGTTGACAATTACAGGGGGATAAAATCCATTTGTCTGAAACAGAATCACGACCCAGCATGCCTGCCGTAAGAAGGCCAGAGAATGTACAGACACACACACTCATACACACACACACACACACACACACACACACACACACACACACAAACAAACAAACGGCTATATTACAGAGACACTGAGGTGGAGGTCTGGAGGACACGGCGCGACGGGACGCTCGGATCAGGGAAAGGACGTCCGACTGGCTGGAAAGGCCACTAACTCCTTTAGAAACCAGTCGAAAGTGACACAGGCTAATCGTGCGTATTTACCCCATGACTGACAGCACAGACGTCACGTTCTGCACAGAAACAGCATGTGTTGTTGACATTCGTGAGGCTCAGAATAAAGCGCTTATTGAAATGCACCATGGTGGGTCGATCACCCGCTGATTTTGGAGGAACTGGCCCTGTTATGTCTTCTTAATGCCTGTGTGGTGTTCTGACAACTTAATTAGTCCTAATTATGCACATTAGTAATTAGTGAATTCTTATTCAAACATGTGCAAATGATTGACATAAAACCATCTGTTTCTCATAAATCCCTTTCGTAAATTACAATGAACTCTGTACAGCAACATCTATCTATCTATCTATCTATCTATCTATCTATCTATCTATCTATCTATCTATCTATCGTTCTATCGTTCTATCTATCGTTCTATCTATCTATCTATCTATCTATCTATCGTTCTATCGTTCTATCTATCGTTCTATCTATCTAAAGTACATGCATCATATTGTCACGCTTTAGTAAATTTACATTCTAAAATATTTAGGCCTAAATGTAAGATTTATGTATTTGAATTGCAACTAAACTTAATGTGACATATATTTGTCAGTCATTCATAAATTAAACAGGATTTGTGCACAAAAATCATGGTAGATATTATCATTAACTATTTGTATCAATTTGATTTGATTTAAATAATCATAATGCATTTATTCAAATTGTTTGCAATCAGCATAAATCTGTTGATTGTGAAAACAATTACATTTATTCAATTAAAACGTATGAACATGGTTAAAATATGACTAGCTGTGGAACAAGAAATATTCAATTAAAATGTATGAGATTCAAAGAAATTGATTTATTGATGATAAATATAAAAACTTGGCTATTGTGCTTTTAAAACACATTCAGTTTATTAGTGCTATTTATTGATGATAAATATAATAAACCTGGTTATTGTGCATTTAAAACACATTCAGTTTATTATTCTGTTTATTGTCTTACTGTACCTGAAATCATACCCGTTTAATTCATGTATGACTGACAGATATGCATCACATGAAGTTAATTAGTTTACATTAAAACTCTGTAATCCAAATAAATGCACATTTTATATGCAATTCAGATAGCCTACATACAATTTAAATTTAGGCCTACATATTTTTTGAGTGTTCTTTTAGCCAAAGCGCCTGCTTTTGACTTCTAAAGATGTTTTTTAAAAAGTAATTATTTTTAGCCAGATCTCAAAATGCAACACTATTCACACAAGATGCTGAAAAACAGCAAGATGTGACGCAACGGCCAAAGACGTCAGCCTGAGACGTGCAGACTGACATACGCGCAATGTCTATGGCACAAGACGAGACACAATATATTAGCACAAACAACATCTTCTATGGTCAGTTTTCTCTTTAATGATGGAGCAATCTTATTGAGAAAGATAGTTAAACTGTTGACGTTTAGCTAAGTACCTGAAAAACACCAAACATTCACATCTGCATTTGTGTCCGGACTGAAGCCGTTTTAAATTACTCCAGCATTTGTAATGAGAGCAATCTTGTGACATTAGTGATACATAGTACCGATAACAAGCTTATATTCTCACAATTTATCTACTTTTCATCTAAATTTGACTACCAACAGTAGGACTATCTAACATTCGCCCCGTTCTGTTATCTACTTCTGCATGCAAACTGTCTCAATATATTTTATCTCCAGATACACAGTATCAATAAGCACTGACTTTCAATTTTTCAAAAGCTCACATATTTTGGTAAATTATAACACAGACTAGTGCAACAAACACAAAAGCACATGCAATACTGAAAGCTCATCTTAAATCAGCCTAAAGTGGCCACAGAGCTGGTTTTACATGTCATGCTGGTCTAGTTTGATGGTTTTAGAGAGGTTATGGGAACTTGTCAACTTGCCGACCAGCAGTTTGGCGTGGTTGACATACCAACTTAACCACCTAAAAAACAACAAACCACCTTTTTAACAGGGAGAATGTGCAGCTGAGCAAAAAAGGTCAGCTGATTCTAAATAAAAATTCTAAATTCTAAATAAAGATTCTAGAGATTCTAAATAAATAAATGATGCTCTCATGGTTTAAGACTACTTATGCACTTTCTTGTGAATTAAAAAGAAATGTATGATGTACACAAAACTACTAAATGCATCATGCAGTGTGATTTAGCACTGCCATCTTGTGGCCCAATGAAGCAATTTTAATTGACAATATGACAAATGGTAATTAGTCAACAATAGAGGTGTGACGAGACAGATATTGATTCAAGATTGAGTTCACGAGATTGAGACAAGATTTTACAAAATTTTTGAAGAAATTCTCAGTGACGAAATACATGACTAGGAAAATAGTCTGCAGGTGCATTTGAAATGTTTTAACAATAATCATCTTGTAATAAATGTCATTTCAGTTGTACTTTCTGAGTATTAATTATTATAAGCAGTAAAAGACAACAATACTCAAGCACTGTAAAGGGTTTTGCCACAAACTTGCTGACTGGCTTCTCTCCTGTATGATTTCATATGAGTCTCTTCAGACCTTACTGTACATGATTTATGAGCTTCCAGAACTTCTGACCTCCTAACTGAACTCCAGTTCAAAGAAATAAAAACAGTATAAATAAAAAATTAATAACACAGTTTTCTCTTAGTCTTATTTTGTGCAAACAATAAGTACTCTCTCAATATTCAAAGTGCAAATACAGACCAAATTGTTCTTCAAGCATGATATAGAGCTGAGAGATGATTACAACTACACAGCCCAGCCTAAGATAGCTTTCATAATGGGAGATATTTGCATGCATCAGGGAGTTGTATTTAAATGCGGCGAATTGAAATCGCGTTTGAATGCGCGCTCGCGTTTTACTTTCGCTTTCTATTTCACGACCGCACATACTCTGTGAATAGGGAGCACTGATGCTGAACAGGCATTCTACAAAGGCCAGTTCACACCGCACCGACAAACACCAACAGACGCCAACAGGGGTATCACACCAAACCAACAAACTCCAACAGACGAGTTTGTTGGCTGTTGTCGGTGCGGTGTGAATTGGCCTCAAGATCAGACATTTGTCAGACACTTTGGCTCTGTTGTGCAACGAATCCTCCGCCATGGTCTTGTCAGTCATCTCGTCACTTACTCTCGTCACGTGATCAGTGAACTCTGATTCCTGCTGCTCTACGTATGACTCTGCAGCAGTGTTAATTTCGTTGACGAATAATTTTCGTCATAATTTTCGTCAACGACATTTTTTCACGGACGAAAACGAGACGATGACTAAATAAAAATGCGTTTTGAATGACTAAAACTATGACTGAAATCTACTCTAATTTTCGTCAACGAATAAAAACAAGACAAAAATGAAAGAGGGGGACAATTTGGGAAGATATCCAGTCAGGACTGCGGTCCTGTGTGGAAGATGCGCACATTTGAAGTGTAACATGCTGATCTAACCGCGGGAAACGCGGCGCTGTTGCGCCCTCTACAGGCCTGTGCAGCAGCACATCTGACTGCTGCGCAATTAATGAATAGCACATATTTATGCCAAGCGATTGCTTATAAGCTAATGTTGATGAATTATGACAATGTTTACTACACAATGTTTATATGGTAGTATGTTTAGACGGTTGTAAGAAATGCATATTTTATCTCCCTCATGAGCAGCCTGCTACAGACATTTCAGAATAAGAGTCACAATGTATTTCGGGATGGTTTATAATTATTATTTTTTCATTATTGTTATTTTGTTTACACAATAAACTGTATTTAAATTAATTTCTATTTAATTCATAGTAAACTACTGTATCTTCTGTCACAGGAAGGAAAGACTAAGAACATTATTTGACACATTATTCAATATTTACAAGTATAAGGGTTATTATAGTTAACTAAACCTAAAACCAAAGAAATCTTCATTACTTGAAATAACTGAAATAAACTGAAAATAAAAACTGATATATATATATATATATATATATATATATATATATATATATATAAAATGTAAACTTCTAGTTTCTAAGCTTTAGCTTAACCTGAGGTATTAAAATAACAAACAGAAATAAAAACTTATAGAAAAACTAAAAACTAAAAGACATAAACACATAAAAAATTATTAAAACTTTCAACTAAAATTACAATGAAAGCAGAAAAACTAAAAATCAAATCTAATAAAAATTGTAAACAAAAACTATAATAGTACCTCAATGATAATAATAATAATAATAATAATAATTCCTTACATTTATATAGCGCTTTTCTGGGCACTCAAAGCGCTTTACATATTGAAGGGGGAATCTCCTCAACCACCACCAATGTGCAGCATCCACCTGGATGATGCGACGGCAGCCATATTGTGCCAGAACGCCCACCACATACCAGCTTATTGGTGGAGAGGAGACAAAGTGATGAAGCCAATCAGTGTATGGGGATGATTAGGAGGCCATGATGGACAGAGGCCAATGGGCAAATTTGGCCAGGATGTCGGGGTTACACCCCTACTCTTTTCGAAGGACATCCTGGGATTTTTAACGACCACTGAGAGTCAGGACCTCGGTTTAACGTCTCATCCGAAGGACGGTGCTTTTTGACAGTATAGTGTCCCCATCACTATACTGGGGCATTAGGACCCACACAGACCACAGGGTGAGCACCCCCTGCTGGCCTCACTAACACCTCTTCCAGCAGCAACCTAGTTTTCCCAAGAGGTCTCCCATCCAGGTACTAACCAGGCTCAGCCCTGCTTAGCTTCAGTGGGCAACCAGTCTTGGGCTACAGGGTGATATGGCTGCTGGGCAAATAAGTGTGTCAGTGAATTTGGCTCTTTCGTGTCTTTTTGCACGGTAGATTTAGTCGGCTAAAATCTTATGATATTTAGTCGACTAAAACTAGACTAAAACTAAAACAATTTCCGATGATAAAATATGACTAAAACTAAATGGCATTTTAGTCAAAAGACTAAATCAAAATTTGCTGTCAAAATTAACACTGCTCTACAGCTCATGCTGGATGAGCTGGATAAGATTGATGTGACTGTTATCCAACCAAATTAAATGTTTTTTATTTCTATAAAATGCAAAATGACATGGAGGTGTAATGTAAACGTAGCAGTGGCTACGATATTCTATTCTAATCTCACCCTCACACTCCGTCATGGCAATATCGCGAGACAGCTTTTCAACTCGATGAGAAATCTTGTCACATTTTAATCTCGTGGCACAAGATCTCATCACACCCCTAGTCAACAATGTGCAGTACTGGGGTCTAATCAGTCCACTTTTAGATCTGTAGACATGAGCAGCAGATGAAGTTTTACTGTTTAGTCAATGAGTTTTATATGAAAGTACCTCCAAAGTAAACTGGTTGTAGACTTCCTTTCAAATCACCATAACATCATGTGCAATGATCTACAACAAACTCGAGAGAGTTCAGGCCTGATCACACCAAGAACGATAACTATAACCATTAAGTTATAAATTGTTCTAAATGTTAAAGAATAGCAAAGTTCACACCACAACTGTAACGATAACAGCACAGAAAAAAGATATCATTGAAATCACTTTTAGAATGATTTTTTTTCCAGCTGATGAATGATAAAAACATTGACAGCCAATCAGAATCCATCCTGCTTTAAAGAGCTTGATCATTTGAAGCGACAGACAACGACTGAAAACATAAGCACGTGCTTAGAATAAACAGAACTTTATCGCCCGTTTTATATTTATGGTTCTTGGTGTGAGCAGGCCTTTATAGAGACAATTAAGCAAATATTTAAAGGTGAACTGCTAAACGACTTCCTTCTATCTCAGTTTAATATGCAAAGACAACTATAAGTAAGCCATTTGTAAATAGGGAAAGAGGAAGTGTTTGGGAACTGGACAGAAAATGCATTTACAAGTGGGGTTTGTTGTGCACAATTTTATTTTAGCTTATAATTTAATTCATATATATTTCACAGCTAGTTTCCGTCTTTCTTAGTACACTGTGTTACACAAACACTAAGTTTGCATGTGCCTTGTTGCGTGTTTCCCTGTCCAATCCGACCCGTTCACATCTGTCCTCCATTCCAGACCTCTATCTCAGTCCCCTCTCAATCCGAATCTCTGCAGTTCAGTGCGGGAATCATGAGGGGAAATGATCCCAGCCCAAAACATACACCAGCGGTGCTCCATCACGATAACACACACCCATATAAACTCCACCCAAAACAGACATTTACATGCGTTATACCCACACCGAGAATTGCAACGACATTTCATACTTTTTTTTTTTTTCCTTTTGTTTACTTATATTTGAGGAGAATACATGTACACAGAGATGGATCGGCGGACCCCGAGGGCGATGCTAACATGAGCATGATAGGAAAAGCGTGAAGCGGACAAAAGCAGACTGACAGCGGGATAAAAGTTTAAGAGATGAAGAAAAATCACCTGCTTTTGTGCTTGAAACCGAACCCTCACACATCGGCGGAAAAGTCACAATTAAATGTCTGAATGTCAACTGCATTAGATTTTTGCAAGGTCAACATGATTTTTAGTAGATTAATGAAGTCTTCAGCTTTTATTAACCTAATGTTTTGACACCTAGAAAGTGTCCAATTGTTTTAAAATCTTAATTTCCAACACTATTTTATCGTTTCCTACTTTACTTCTACAAATGGATTGATTTTTACTGTAAGATCTAACGCAAAGACAATCAGACTTTTTAAGTGTTCAAATACTTTTTTGCGGACACTGTGTAGCACTCTACTAAGCAGTATGCAATTAGTGCACATTGTACTAATGCACAGTCTTCAGCGTTCATTAATAATGGCATAGTGGCCGTCAGACTTTAAATTGAACTTTAATAGGTTTCGGTTTTATTTTCAGGGTTATTGCTGGCTGAAATGCAATAATGGAGCACATATTCAGGGAGCGCAACATTATCCTATTATAATATATACAGCATTAACATTGCAAACTGAATGGGTAGCGCTCATGCAGGGTCATTGTGAAGGGTTGCATAAAGCACCGCAGCGGCCGCAGCGCGTTAAGTCGCGCACTGCTGCTTTACGTCAAAGCCTCTTCGCCGTGTGCTCTTAAGTGGCGGTTAATTAGCCTGTAGGGGATCGGACTCCACATCGGGCTCGAGACTCAAAGGCACAGCTGTCCTTGAAGAGGATTCTGTCAGCGCCTGGACTGAGCTTGATTTATGAGCTCTGCCGCTCACCAGATGGGGGACGGAGAGAATACGACGGTCCGCTTGCTTAGCGAGTCACAGTCGCTGGCTAATTACATCTTTATCTCCCGCTAATCTGATTCTGAACGAAAAAAAAGAGGCAGCGAACAGAATCTAATACTGCGTTCCATTCAACTTGGAAAAGTGCAATCGAATGCAACATGAAGTCATAATTGCAGTTTGGAAATTTGTGCAGAAATTCACACGCAGATATGCATGAATAAATGTGAAAAATGTTAAGCAAATAAAACACTATGATACTGTCTGTTACCTGCACACCTACAGAACACATGCTAGCATTGCATAGAAGAACGCTAATGGTAGCATTGCTTCATTATAGCCCATGTCATTTTCCAAGCATAATGCATGAAGCAAATGCATGCATTTATGGCTGGAAGCTGGCGACATCACATCCGACAATCGTCTTTGAATGGAACGCAGCATTGCACCAATATGTTAATGTGTGCACATAACCGCTGGATACTGAGGATTTTGGTTATGTCATCGAGGCAGACATGAGCATTACATCATTACGGCAGAATATATCATACATTACAGTCATCAACAGCATGAGAAAAAAAAAATCGCAATACATACAGTACACATTTGAAATGATATCATGGCGCCTACAAGCTAGAGTTTCCAATGCAAATGAGCTGATTTTTTTTGCCCACATTTGACTCATATCTGTTTTCCCCATGACAGTGTGAACAGTACAAACCACATGGAATCTGATCTTTTCAATTCCGATTTGTGCCAAATCCGATTCAGGTCAGATGTTTTGTAATGCGACCGCAGTGTGAACAGTCATGTTGGAATTCAGGTGATTTTTACATCACGTTTCTGCACTCATGGGAGTCTATTCAAAGATTTTACACACCCAACGTTATCAAGAGAGTTGTGAAAGGTAGTCAGTAGAAGGACAGTGCTGTGTCAGAACTCGACAGCTCTATAATACAAGCGAAACATGAGGACTCGTATCATAAAAGTTTCAAAGCTCTGCTCTATTTTGTCACATCATTGTCTTTATTTTTCATATTGTCTGCGCATAATTTAGCTGGCTTCCGCGGAAGATCACTCTCTAAATAAACGTATAATTGTTTATTTGAATGCGTAATCGTTTATTTATTTTTATTGTAAACTTGAATGCCCTCCGTTTTTACTTCCGTATGACAGCAAGCTGTGTGTGTTGCCAAGTCTGCTATTTTCCCGCAGAATTACTTTTTCATTGTTGCCGGGGGTTGTTTTGCAACTCCGTAGGTTAAAGCGACCGCACTATCGCGATATTTACTGGGATACCCCACGGAACACAATTGGGCTAGTTTTAGACCAGTTTTGAACAGTAATTGAGTGGATTTTGTGGTAAAAACCTGGCAACCCCGTTTGTATCATTCTTTTGCACATGCAGGTCAGTTCAGAACCATGATCTGTTCACACTGGAAATCTGATATTGGCCACATTTAAAACAACAATGTGAACAGCTATACAAAACAAATTGAGCATTAAGGCTCGCAGTGTGAACGCAGCGACAGTGGACAAATGGGATGGTTTGGAAAACTGACGCTCCACTTTGTACTGTATATTTGTGTTCCTGCGGCCATTTTCACATGCTCAAAACAGATCTTACGCCTTCCGATTCGTCTAGCGTGTAAGCGCCCTCACATTTCACCGATTGCTCTCTTTTACAGACGTGGTCAAATTATTTCCATTTTAAAAAAGTTAATCATGGTAAAACAGAGCACAATACTTCAAAAAGTTTTTTTGTTCTTTTTTTTTTTTTGCTGTTTGATGAATTCAGTGATTTTTAGTACAAAATATTTTCACACACATGGCTTGCGATCAGCTCGGACGTTTTTTTTTTTTTTCTCACATGGAATTACTATCATATTTATTCAAATACTTATTAACATTGTCATCATCATTATCATCATCATCATCATTATAATCATTATTAACACCAAAAAAGTAATAGCAGTTAACCTTGCAGATTAAAATGTACACAGTGCAGGGGGTTAAAACGGGGTCGGTGCAGGAAGTGAGGTCACAAGAGGGACATTTCTAACCGGTACATGCTATCCACAAGCAACAAGAAGTCGATGAACTGTTTCAGGGCAGGAGACGCCAGAAACTTCTGCTGCCTTCAAGTCCTTGTGGAAAGTTCTTACTTACGAGTTTGGACGTAAATATGATGCATCCAAATTATTTTAAAACGTTGCACAATTTCTTTCACTCTGCGTTAAATTTCTCACTTTTCTAAGCAATGTTTGCAAATGTTTTTAGTACATGAATGAAGTCTACAGCTGTAGTTTGGCTGCGTGAGATTCTCCAGCTTTGTTGTTGTTGAGCTGTTAAAGCTCCGCCCTCTTTTGGAAAGGGGCCGGGAGCAGCAGCTCATTTGCATTTAAAGGGACACACACAAAAACAGCGTGTTTTTGCTCACAACCAAATAGGGGCAAATTTGACAAGCTATAATAAATGATCTGTGGGGGATTTTGAGCTGAAACTTCACAGACACATTCTGGGGACACCAGAGACTTATATTACATCTTGTGAAAGGGGTCCCCTTTAAGCACTTGTGCAACAAACACGAGAAGCACTTCTAAATGTATACAAACTAAACTCATTATGATCAATGATTCTCCTCTAATAATGACATTTTGGTGGCGAATGCATGCTCATCTCGTAAATACGATCATTCCAACGTGACTTAAAGGCAGCAATTTCGTCCAAGCCAAAAGGCCGAAACAGAGAGGCTGATGGGAAATGTTGTTTTTGCCTGTGAAATGAGTGGCCTCTGCTGCATATATATTTACACTGAGGACGATCTGAGTGATGGACAGACTGAGGACAATATGAGGGCTGGACGCGGGTCAGATGTTTGCTTTGGGTCGAGAGCCCAAACGAACGCAAACGAGGGGCCGAGATGACGCGGCCCTCCTGCTAACCCTTGCTAGAAAGGAAAACATGTGGTTTGACATCATTCATAGTAGCTACGTATGTCAGAATGCACCACCGTTCAGCTCAGATCTCTGCGTTCGGATCCGAGGGTCAACGGCCGACGGGCCCGCTGGTGAAACAGCTTCGAGAGGGTCACCCGAACATCGCAACCATCGTCGTCATCTTTACGACCAGCATGTCCAGCACGCACATCAAGAAACACCGAACCGTTATCTTGTCGTTCACATCATTTGCATCACATTTCAGGTTTGGACGTTAAAAGGTGACCGTCATTGGCGACGGGAGGGGGGGAAATGAAGCGGTGATATGTGACCGGGCGTGAATGGAAATAGGAAGAGAAGAAATGACCGAGTGATGTAGCGATGGCTCCTGGATTAATGCATAATTTCTTTTTGTTCACAGTGATGGGTTCGTATTTAAAGACTCCTTCCGAAGCGGGAAAGTTTTAGACCTTCATCAGAACAGAGATGGAGAGGCAGAACCACAGACCGACTCCTGATAAACGGCCGTTCAGAGACGCCCCTCCGCCGTACACCGCCCCGGGCCCTGCAAGAGCACAGAGAAGCAGAAGTGAACAGGGTGAATGAGAGAGACAAAGGTGGTCAACATGGAAATCTTGTAGTAAAGTCAATGTGAAATCACAATAGACTATTTATTTTCGAAAATGCACATTTCTGGTTTTAGCGAGTGCATGTATTGATTGCACTGGTGCATGTTTAATTGAATCATATTTTTTTATATATTGTTTTTATTAAATAATAATTTGCCCCACTTTTCAAACAACTGTTCCTGTTTGTAGATGTCACACGTCATTTAAACTAGAAAAAAAGTCATATTATAGAAGTTAAAGGGATCACAAACATTGTTTTCATTGACTTTAACCTAATTTTGAAGGATTTTGTAAAGGCTTGATAAATCTGTATATTATATCTGTATATACAGAGCATTTAAATGTTATAACATAAATTACAAGCAAATTAAATTATAATTATAAATTCTATTAAAATAATTGTAATAATTTTATTAAAATTATTTTTATTAAATTGTAAAATATTTACATAAATAAATCAAATATTAAAAATGCAAGAAGTAAACTACAGTAAAAATGATTAAAAAAAATGAATTTATAATATATATACAGTACAGTTCAAAAGTTTGGAACCACTAAGATTTTTAATGTTTTTAAAAGAAGTTTCGTCTGCTCACCAAGGCTACATTTATTTAATTAAAAATACAGTAAAAAACAGTAATATTGTGAAATATTATTACAATTTAAAATAACTGTTTTCTATTTGAATATATTTCACAAAGTAATTTATTCCTGTGATGGCAAAGCTGAATTTTCAGCATCGTTACTCCAGTCTTCAGTGTCACATGATCCTTCAGAAATCATTCTAATATGCTGATCTGCTGCTCAAGAAACATTTAATATGTACAATTGTACAAAATATTTGTGTACAATATTTTTTTTCAGGATTATTTGATGAATAGAAAGTTCAAAAGAACAGTGTTTATCTGAAATCTAATCTTTTGTAACATTATAAATGTCTTTACTGCCACTTTTGATTGATTTAATGCATCCTTGCTGAATAAAAGTATTCATTTCTTTCATTTCTTTTCAAAAAAATAAAAATAAAAATTCTTACTGACCCCAAACTTTTGAACGGTAGTGTATAATGCTACAGAAGCTTTGTATTTCAGATAAATGCTGTTCTTTTGAACTTTCTATTCATCAAGGAATCCTGAAAAAAAACATTGAAAATAATCATAAATGTTTATTGAGCAGCAAATCAGCATATTAGAATGATTTCTGAAGGATCATGTGACACTGAAGACTGGAGTAATGATGCTGAAAATTCAGCTTTGATCACAGGAATAAATTACTTTGTCAAATATATTTAAATAGTACACAGTTATTTTAAATTGTAATAATATTTCACAATATTACTGTTTTTACTGTATTTTTAATTAAATAAATGTAGCCTTGGTGAGCAGACAAAACTTCTTTTAAAAACATTAAAAATCTTAGTGGTTCCAAACTTTTGGACTGTACTGTATATTTTTTTAAGAATAAACAATAGGGTTGTGTATATGGTATATTTTTAACAGCACTCCTGCTGAATTATTTTAGTTTGTTTGATTGATATGCACTTTAAAATGATCATATCCTGGCAAATTTAAACTTTAATTGATATTTGAGCCAAAATAACTGAACACATTCAGAGGAGAAGGAAGTTAGATTATTCCTAAACAGTAGAAGAAAAATAAATTAAAGAAATTGTAGGAGAAAATAACAGCATACAGGTTTGGAACGACATGACAATGAATAAATAATTGCAGGATTTCCATTTCCAGGTGAAATATTCCTAAGACAGGTTAGCTCACCCAAAAAGTGAAAATTCTGTCATTAATTACTCACACTCATGTCATTCCATACCCGTGAGACTTTCATTCATCTTCAGAACACAAATGAAGATCTTTTTAATGAAATCTGAGAGTCATGTGACTCCAGTGGTTTAACCTTTATGAAGCGACGTCAGTGTTTGTTTGTGCAAAAAACACAATTTACCACTTTATTTACAAAATACTAATCTCCAACGTGCATTCTTGTAACAGCATCTGCCCTCGCATCAACACAACACGCATGTGTCGTGGTGCTCTTGTGAACACGTGTTGAATGTTTTGTAAATAATGTGGTAAACATTTTTTCCCGTACTCACAAAGTACTCACGTCTCTTCATTAAATTGAGGTTAAACCACTGGAATCACATGATTACTTTAATGATGTCTTTAATACTTTTCTGGGCCTTAAAAGTGGTAGTTGCATAGGCTGTCAATGGAGGGACAGAAAGCTCTCAGATTTCACCAAAAAGATCTTAATTTGTGTTCTGAAGATGAACAAAGGTCTTACGGGTTTGGAGCGACATGAGGGTGAGTAATTAATGACAGAATTTTCATTTTTTGGACTAACCCTTTAAGGATGAAGATAAAGGTCGCAGCATGTTTGATGGAAAAGTGAGAGTCAAGGCCAGATGACGGTGGCAGCCACATGAACAAGAGACGGCAGGTGACTCATCACGGAAAAAGTCGCAGAGATAATGGGAGACAGAATGAGACGGCGGAGGACTTGTTTACAATGGTAATGCATGAGGGGGGAAATGGCATGAACAGAGCAGGAATCACTCACTGGGGACTGGAACGTGAAGAATGGAGGGAGAGAAGCTGCTGATGACTTCCTGGGGTAACAGGACACAACAGAGCGGGAACAAACGAGAGGACAGGAAAGCAGCGTTCCGACATAATGGGCCAGAGAATGGAAAAGAATGGTGGAACGGAAAGGAGGGAAGAAGCGGAAAAAAAAACACAGATGAAATGGATATGGGCCATCATGATGCTGTATGGCTGTTTTACTAATATTATTTGTGCAAAGGACCTACTGCTTATTGTTAATGAGCTATAAAAGCATTATGTAAGCAATAATGTACATCCATTCATAAACAATTATTCTGATTCTAAATATGAGTAATATATGAGCAATATATATATACTATATTGCCAAAAGTATTGGGACACCCTTCCAAATCATTGAATTCAGGTGTTTCAATCACTTCCATGGCCACAGGTGTATAAATCAAGCACCTAGGCATGCAGACTGCTTCTACAAACATTTGTGAAAGAATGGGTCGCTCTCAGGAGCTCAGTGAATTCAAGCGTGGTACCGCGATAGGTTTCCACCTGTGCAATAAGTCCATTTGTGAAATTTCCTCACTACTAAATATTCCACGGTCAACTGTTAGTGTTATCTTAATAAAGTGGAAGCAATTGGGAACAACAGCAACTCGTAAACCACGTAAAATCACAGAGCGGGGTCAGCGCATGCTGAGGCACACAGTGCACTTACGTCGCCGACTTTCTTTAGAATCAATATCTACAGACCTCCAGACTTCATGTGGCCTTCAGATTAGCTCAAGAACAGTGTGTAGAGAGCTTCATGGAATGGGTTTCCATGGCCGAGCAGCTGCATCCAAGCCTTACATCACCAAGTGCAATGCAAAGCGTCGGATGCAGTGGTGTAAAGCACGCCGTCACTGGACTCTAGAGCAGTGGAGACGTGATCTCTCGAGTGACCAATCACGCTTCTCTGTCTGGCAATCCGATGGACGAGTCTGGGTTTGGCTGTCACCAGGAGAACGGCACTTACCTGACTGCATTGTGCCGAGTGTAAAGTTTGGTGGAGGGGGATTATGGTGTGGGGTTGTTTTTCAGGGGTTGGGCTTGAACCCTTAGTTCCAGTGAAAGGAACTCTTAATGCTTCAGCATACCAAGACATTTTGGACAATTTCATGCTCCCAACATTATGGGAACAGTTTGGGGATGGCCCCTTCCTGTTCCAACATGACTGCGCACCAGTGCACAAAGCAAGGTCCATAAAGACATGGATGAGCGAGTTTGGTGTGGAGGAACTTGACTGGCCTGCACAGAGTCCTGACCTCAACCCGACAGAACACCTTTGGGATGAATTAGAGCGGAGACTGTGAGCCAGGCCTTCTCGTCAACATCACTGCCTGACCTCACAAATGCGCTTCAAGAAGAATGGTCAAAACTTCCCATAAACACACTCCTAAACCTTGTGGAAAACCTTGAAGCTGTTGAAGAGTTGAAGCTGTTATAGATGCAAAGTGTGGGCCAACTCCATATTAAACCCTACAGATTAAGAATGGGATGTCATTAAAGTTCATGCACATGTAAAGGCAGACGTCCCAAAACTTTTGGCAATATAATGTGTGCGTATATATATATATATGTGTCAGGGTTATATATATATACACACACACACACACACACACACACATATATATATATATATATATATATATGTGTGTGTGTGTGTGTGTGTGTCAGGGTTATTGTAGTTAACCTAAAAACCTTATACTATACATTATAATGTCATTTATTAATATTTTATTTTTTTTTTATTAATAATTGGTGTAATTTTAAACTATATTTTAAGTAAATATATACCTAATAAATAAACAAATAAATATTTATAAAAATTACATTTACAATGATAATTCTTTTCAATTTAATTTATAAAAATATATAATTACTTATAATAATAATTTATAAATAAATATTTATAAATATTTAAGTCTATATGTGCCATGTCACAAATTAATGTCGGTGATGTAATAATACAAATAAGATTTGTTATGTATTACTATTTCTGTGCATACAAATTTCATTCTCTTTAAATTATATATTTTTTCTTTATTATAAAATAACATAAAAAAAATATAACATGCAAGAAAATAAAAAAAATATTTAAAATAAAGAAAAAAAAAACATTACTTGTTGCATTTCAGAGCATAATATTGATAAATACGAGATATAGGCTATACTAAATATTGGCAAAGGTCTGTAAAGTATTGAGATATATAGTCCTATAGTGAAAAAAGAAAATAACACACAGCCCTTAGTTAACAGTTCTGCAAAAACACTGGAGGTTTGAGAGTTCTGTCCATTAATTTATGTCAAAATCAGAAGCAGTCGTGCGTGGGGTGAAAAACTGCAACAAACGTAAGATGAAAGTAGAAACTTCTTCTGTGTTGTGCAGCACTATATGCTCAGTCACTCAATGTTTTGGCTCCTTTCCATAAATACAGGTTTTGCCGTGACCTGTTCCTCCTCCTCCTCTCTCGCTTTTGCTTGCTGAGAGCAGCAAACTTTTCCACTGAGAGATCTGCCGCCTGCTCACTTAGCTTGATCCAGAACGCAGTCAAACTCTGATGTGATGTTATTACGTACAGGAGTTGACTTAGTGCTGCTTTTGTTTTTGTGTTTAACAGTGCCTTTATAGGTTGCCGTCGAGAGCTAGAAAGAGCGTGACCCTCAAATCGAGTGAAGATGGCTTGTTCTCAGGAAGAGCTGAGACAATTTTCACCAGAAACTAGAGATGGATATCGGAAGGAGACTTTTTCAAGAGGAAATACATCAACAGAGAAGCTTGTTGAGCTACATAAATATTTTAATGCAGCAATTAAGCAACTTAGTGGCTACTAACTGACTTTTGCATAATTAAAATGATAAAGTATGTTTCTGGGAGAACAGAAAGAATTGTTTAATTGGAAACTTTATTTAAAGCTTTCTTCTTTATTATTAGAATCGGCAAAAGCATTTTAGGATCTCCTAAAGCAGATTTAAGAACGTAATGAGGTATAAGAAACACAACGTCTGAACGGATTTCACTACATGAAATACAAATGCTGATAATTTCTGCAATGATTGCAGTGGCAGAACTGACATACTCGCCTCGCTAATTGGTTGTTTATGCTCTGTGCAGTTCATTTGGCTATAGACATACAGTACCGTTTGAAAACAATTCATCATTAAGTATGTAAGAGTAATCAGGAGTTAACTGCTCCAGAAAACAAGTAAACCGCTGCGGTAAATTACCATCAGCAAAGAAACAGGCTTAAATGAATGAAATATTCATAATATGTTTGTTTGCTAACCAGCAGCAGTTTCCTGTTGCAGACTGCAGCGTAACTCTCAACCTTCCTTGTTCTTTAGAAGCGCTCGCTTTCCCTGGAATCACCCGGAGCAACGGAAGCGATTAAAATGATCACATCCTGATGACCAAAACTGACTAATGTTGTTTGTTGGTCAGCTAAAGCTGGTTTTGTTTGATAGTTTTTAGCAGGTCTGCCTGGAAAAAAAACAGCTAAAACATCCAACAAAAGTACAGAAAACCACCTTGGGCTGGTTTAAATAGTTTGTTTTTCCAACAGTAGGGAAACTTATCTCTTTTTGGGTGAAACATACAAAAACCAAGAATATGTCCAGGTCATATTTCACCACCAAAATTGAGTATAAATATCCTTTTTTGCACTAACAATTTACCCACAAATTGTTAATATCATAATTCTTCCACTGTGATATGAAATAATAATAATGATATTTAAGTGTTAGTACATCATGGTAGTATTTGTTATACTGTATTGAATTCATGCTCTTTTAAAGGGGTCATGAATTTTATTGTTTTATAATGTTTCCTGGGGTGCACTTATAATGTGCTTTTTAGATCAAAAATGGTCATAATTTAGAAATAAAAGGCATTTTTCTTACCCTGATTTTAGCCTCTGATTTGAATGCTCTGTTTTAAGGGGCGTGTCTGCTGTGAGACTTCAGTGTAAACGCCCACTGCTGTGATTGGCTGACATCTTTGCATATGAAATAGCTCAGTATTACTCTCTTGAAAACTTTTAGCACTATTTTACTATTACAGCTCTCAAGGTTAACTAATCGTTAAAAAAGTGTTGATTATAGCATTACATGTAGATCTATGGCATTATATTTAGATCGTGGCATGAAAGGTTGCAGTGATGAACATTGTAGTCGATCACAGACATGTTGTTGAGATCATGAAAGCAGTGATCTCGTCAATTTCTGCACACTAACGAATGCTTTCATCATAACTAACAGTGCAAACGTGATGTAACTAAGAGATTTGTTGAATAAATGTGAGTTTTGGCGCGAGTCCAGAACTCAGTCACTGATAAACTCATGCTGTTTGATTGACAGCTCCAGCGATTGTAAAGGGAGCGTTCTTTGATCGCTTTCTATATATAATTTAATCACCGTTTAAATAACAGATTATTTTCATCCTACTAAGAGAAACAAGGTGAAGTTGAGTGTTTAGTCACTGGTTTGATTTACTGACACACAGACAAAGATCATCTGACTGTACATGAATCATTAATATCAGATCAGGCATTAGAATGAACAGTTACTGACATGTTGTTGCATTACTGTCGAGTCCATATCGTAAAAGTCTGATAATGCAATTGATTTACCAAAGAATCCACAGTGAAATGTACCGAATACAAATAAATAAAGCTCAACTGAAAATAAATAACCACATTCCTGCATTAGGATCCTTTGAAAGGTAATGTTATTTTAGTCCTGTATCGCTCTTCTCTCCTCCTCATCTCAATAACACACGAGTGGGCGGGGCTAATGTTGCAATGATGAAGTAGGCGTTGATTTCTTCTGTGGAGGCGGAGTTTCACCTATCTATAGGCACATTACAGGACGAGTCGTTCGCTGGGTCTGGTGTCAATAAAAGCTTTTAATGGACTAATAAGCAAGTTTTCAGTTCTGAAACTTACAGGATATTCTTATAGTACGATGACCTCTTATATATCAAAAGGAAAGGAAAAGTTGATTTCTCAATTCATGACTCCTTTAAATAGAAAAATCATTGCAATACAGTAATGACAGTCACCATAGAGAATAATGGGAGTTCAAAAGCAAAACAACCAGCTGCATTAACAGTACTGCGAACTTTGGGGGAAAAAATGCAAATGCTGCATTTTCTTTATGCACAATATAATTTCTTATATCTTTATTTCATTCTCAGGGTGAAATGTTTTCATGAGATTCCTTCCTTTATCACTAAAACAAGCTGCTAGATTAATGCTGCTAGTGCACTAACCAAATAGTCTCCCCGTCTATAAAAAAATAATATAATATATATATAATTTAGAAAACTCCATTGAAAAATCGCTAGTACAAGGAAATCTCTAGTGTTGACATGATTTGTTATTGTGTCCTTGTTGTTTCATTCAGCCCTGGTTTTTTAAAAACCCTTGAGGTTTTTCTTCAATAAAGCAGAGCTACAGTATAAGAGAGGAACTATTTACAGCCAGACAATGAAAGCTTTTGGTAAATGCTCAAAGCACATTTTCCACAACAGTGCATGCTTTATAGGAATCCTCTATTACTCAAGACAGTTATGTCCTGTAGTGGACAAAATATTTGTTGTAACAAAACTTTAATTCAGTTAACTAACGCTTTGGGCACAACAAACTTTAACAAAGTTTTGTTAGAATGATCATAATTCATTTTAAATTGTGAATGTTGGCTGTGCAATTTATGTATGCAATTTGTGAGCTGAAGAATAATGATAAAACTAAGGTGTCGGGCTTAATCTACATTTCCCATAATTCTCTGTGGTAAGCACGACGGTGTAAAAGTCTGCAAAGTTTTAAAGAGTTATTGTCTCCAAAAATTGAGAAGCGATTCTGAACTGCCTGAAACGAGTTGTCAACAAATCCAGTCTCCCAGTCCACTATGATGCACTTCCAAATGATGAGATTGATACATTTAAACCGATGCCATCATTTCTGTTTGCATCACTATGTATCAGCTGCTGTGCTCAGATATGGTAACAGGAGTTTGGTTTCTGACACATGCTGTAAGCAGGGCCGTACTCAGGGTTTCATAATTACAGAGGTCACAAAATGGAGTTAGCTGGGGGGGTTCTGGGGCATGCTTGGCTGTTTGAAATATTTAAATGTTGTTCAGATACATAAATTAGCACAGCTGCTTTGTTGACTGGGTTAGCAGGGTAACGGCTGCATTTCTGTTGTTCCAGAAGAGCAATGAATGTTATGTGCATTTTCCTTCACTTGTTCCGTTGCCATGCTTCTCATCCGTGTTGGGCTTGTTTCAGAGTGCACATGCACAATCATTATTAATCTTGATTAAAGCCTGATGAAAACAGCTCTGTTAATGTTTCTTGTTATGAATTGCAATGAATCACGTAAATTATAGCCAATATTTTCAACCAAAAATAGCAAAATTAAACAAAAGTTTATGAGTTTGACAGCTCAGATGAGAAGGTCTGTTATCTTGACGTATATATATATCCGTGCAGCACCAAAGTAGAGTTAAAGGATTAGTTCACTTTAGAATTCAAATTTCATCAGTCTAAAAGAAATGAAGGTTTTTGAGGAAAACATTCCAGGATTTTTCTCCATATAGTGACTTCAACAGTTCCAAACAGGTCCAAATGTCAGTTTCAGTGCAGCTTCAAAGAGCTCTACATGATCCCAGACGAGGAATAAGAGTCTAATCTAGAGAAACCATCAGTCATTTTCTAAAAAAAATAAAATTTTATATACTTTTTAACTACAAATGCTTGTCTTGCACTGCTCTGCGATGCGCCACGCATTACATAATCACGTTGGAAAGGTCATGCGGAAGAACCGCGGTAGAGCGAAAAACTCCATCTCATTTTCTCCTCTAACTCCAAAATTGTCCGACATCATTGTTTTACGTTTTTTTTGTAAAGGCCGTTAGACTTAGTCTTTGCACGTTCGCTTTGTAGACACTGGATCAGTACTTCCACCTACGTCACGCGTGACCTTTCCAACATGATTACATAATGCGTGGCGGATCGAATAGCAGTGCAAGACGAGAATGACATGGGAGTGAGTAAATTATCAGGAAATTTGAATTCTGAAGTTAAATAATCCTTTAATTTCAGGCAGTTATTTCACAAACTTCATTATATACACCTTGGAAAAATCCCAAGGTCTGGGGACCTCAATGGTGGGTACGGCACTGGCTGTAAGTGCTCGACCAATCCAGCAGACTGGGCCATCTATCCAATCAGAGCAGAGCAGGCTCTCGTAAAGGAGGGGTTTAGAGAGACTGAATCCTTGATTGAACCGTTTCAAACACTGTGCTGCAATGTGTATTATGAGAAAATTAAAGTGTTTTTTTGATCTTGAATGCATGTAAATCTATTGTAGGAGACTCCAAAACAAAATTAGAAACCTTTAAAATAGCATAATAGAGGCACTTTAAAATACATGCATGAATTTCACACCGATTATGCACATCTTTGCTGTTCGTTTTTGATGTATTGGTGCTAAACAAGCTTTATCAATAAATAAAAAGAGAAAAAGAAATATGAAATTGTCACTTATTTTCAATCAAACATCATAATTAGGACTTCTGAGCTTATGCATGGGATTCGTGCAGTCGTGCGCATGTCGTTTAAAAGCTTCATGCTGCAACTGGAGTTTGTTGAAGTTATGCATTATTAAGAGGGTGAAAATGATACACTTTGCTGAGTTTACAGTACCAGACCATTTGCTTTCAAGTACCATCAATGGACACATTGCTATTATCCGTCTACGGTGAGCCTCTACGTGAAAACTAGCCTTGAGGAGCGAGAATTGCACATTTGTTTATTTTGTACAGTGGAAAGTCACTTCCTGCAGGGTGTTTATTTATCCTTGACTTTATGCCTTTGTGGATTTACGAATGTTTCGAGAGTACAAAACAGTGCTTCAGAGTTTGAGTGCGAGTGTGTCTGCAATAGCGTACTCACTGAAGAGTAACATGCTGGCATTGGAAGCCCCGAGGCGGTTGGAGGCGAAACAGGTGTAGTTGCCAAAGTGTTTTTCTGTGACGTTGGTGAAGAGCAGCAGGGAACGTGTTTTCTCGTTTTTAATCTTCAGCGTGTTATCGTTCTCGACCGGCCTGAGAAAAAAGTAATACAAAAGATCACACGTTAGGGTAGGTGAGTTGTCACGTAACACGGTATGTGCTGCTTCCCATGGTTCACAGCGTCTCTTTCACTCGCTTTGTTGATGTTACCTTACCTTCGGTCATCCCGGTACCATTCGAAGGATGCGGTGGGAACCGCCATAGCTTCACAGCGCAAAATTGCAGTTTTTCCCAGCTGGGCAGGCATGTTCTTTACGTCTGTAATCACTGGTGGATCTAAAGACAAAAACAGACAGTGTACTGAAGTTAAAGTACAAGCACTTGTTATTCAATTAAGGGAATAATTCAACCAAAAATAAGAATTATGTGCTCTACTCAACATCATGTCACTGAAGACTGAAGTAATGAGACATCAATAAGTCATTGTTAATGGTATAAAAATGTTAAACTTTTGTTTATAAATTGATAAAAGCAGAGGAGATTTTCTTATTAAACTGTGATGCACAAACTTTATAAAGTATTGAGGCATACATTAATATAATATAATATAATATAATATAATATAATATAATATAATATAATATAATATAATATAATATAATATAATATAATATAATATAATATAATATAATATAATTCTATTGTACTGTTATTATTTATTTATTTATTTATTTTTTAGGCACATGTCTTATAAAATTTAATAAGTTTTATAAAAGTATTTATAAGTATTTGATGCAAAGCTGCTTACTCCAGTCTTCAGTGTCACATGATCCTTCAGAAATCATTCTAATATGATGATTATTAATTATCAATTGATTATTATTAATGTTAAAAAAAAAGTGCTGCTTCATATTTTTGTGTAAAAATCGTGATGCACTTTTCAATACCTTTTTATGAACAGAAAGTTCAAGAGAACAGCATTTATTTGAAATAGAAATCTTTTGTAACATGTCTTTATTGTCACTTTTGATCAATGAAATGCATCCTTTCTGAATATAAGTATTAAAGGGTTAGTTCACCCAAAAATGAAAATGATGTCATTAATGACTCACCCTCATGTCGTTCCAAACCCGTAAGACCTCCGTTCATCTTCGGAACACAGTTTAAGATATTTTAGATTTAGTCCGAGAGCTTTCTGTCCCTCCATTGAAAATGTATGTACGGTAGACTGTCCATGTCCAGAAAGGTAATAAAAACATTATCAAAGTAGTCCATGTGACATCAGTGGGTTAGTTAGAATTTTTTGAAGCACTGAAAATACATTTTGGTCCAAAAATAACAAAATCTACGACTTTATTTAGCATTGTCTTCTCTTCCGGAATCCTTTCCATTGAATTGATTCCATTGAATTGATTCCATTGAATTGATTCCATTGAATCCTTTCATCTGTCGGCGTTGGTAATGCACTTTTACGTCGCGTTGCGTGGTTGTTTTTGGCGATTAGGACATCCGCGACATGCACACTTACGCACCATTTTAAAAAATATAGCAATACCACAATACAAACAATGTAGAATAGCTTGAATACAGCGTGCGTCTCCCTCAGACTGTAAACGAAGCTCGGGTGCACTAGATAACACGTCAGCAGCGTCTTACATCAGCAGCGTCACTGCGGAGTCGTGAACCACACTCCGGAGCAGAAGGGGGCGGTAATGCACCAATAAGCTGGATGCCAACTGCCGTAAAACAGGAAAGAAGAAGAAGTGGAGTCGTGAACGCGGATTGACAACAGACCCGGAAGAGAAGACAATGCTGAATAAAGTCGTGGTTTTTGTTATTTTTGGACCAAAATGTATTTTCGATGCTTCAAAATGTCGCGGATGTCCAAATCGCCAGAAACAACCACGGCGACGTAAAAGTGCATTACCAACGCTGACAGATGAAAGGATTCAATGGAATCAATTCAATGGAATCAATTCAATGGAAAGGATTCTGGAAGAGAAGAAAATGCTGAATAAAATGTTATTTTTGGACCAAAATGTGTTTTCAATGCTTCAACAAATTCTAACTAACCCACTGATGTCACATGGACTACTTTGATGATGTTTTTATTACCTTTCTGGACATGGACAGTCTACCGTACAAACACTTTCAATGGAGGGACAGAAAGCTCTCGGACTAAATCTAAAATATCTTAAACTGTGTTCCGAAGATGAACGGAGGTCTTACGGGTTTGGAACGACATGAGGGTGAGTCATTTATGACATCATTTTCATTTTTGGGTGAACTAACCCTTTAAGTTCTTTAAAAATATATAAAAGCATCTTACTGACCTCAAATGTCTGAATGGTAGTATATGCACTTTGAAAGTCTACATAAAACTGTAAAAAGTACAAGAAAGAGTTTCTATGGTACTCAAGAGCAGCACAAATTCCCTGAAATAACACTTAAATGGTCGTGAAACCCTAAAACACATTTTTGAGATGTTAACAGATATGTACAGCTTGCACATCAATGAAAACAACAATAGCACACATTATGTTTATTGTTATGGGAAAAGTGGTTATTTTTACATTTTTCAGAGCTATTTCGTTCTTCCGGTTTAAAAAGCAAAGCCAACGTCATGAAAAGTCATGAAAAGTGAGGTATATGCGTTAATTCTGAGTTGTGATTGGCTGTCGTGGCTAGAGAGTATGCGTCTATGTCATCGGTTTCTGAGCTTTTCTCTGCATTATTCATGAGAATGAACTCTGTTAATCCAATCAGTGCGCTGTATTATGCATGAGATCACATTACAGTAGAGAATTCAAATGTCACGAAAGATCATTTCAGCACTGTTCGTTCACCTCTGCCTGTTCAGCTTTGTGCTCTGACACAAGTGTTGTTTGCTTTTTCCTCACAATGCGGTCAGAGCTGGAGTTTGACTACGAACACATGGAAAATAGGACTGACAATATTTAATATGTAATAACACAGGGAGCGCACATGAGAGCAGTTTCTGCCGCAATGAGTTTAACAAAACTCACAACACGCATCACAGTTCATATCCAAAGCCGTGTTTCAAGTTGTTATGGACATATTTCATATAGTCTAGGGCTCCAAACATGAACCAGCACCATGCATGCGCACCTATTTCATCATGTCTTCTTCCAATTAAATATAATATGTGCAAATAAGGACTATACTGTGGTACGTACGTCCGATCATGAACGAGATGAGTGTGTTGTAGATCTGTGTTTTAATGGTTGTTGTCCCTCTCTTCCCACTCTCTATACTCCCACTTTTCCACAGATTTACACACCCATTTCTTGAGTCTTTTTCAAATCTGAGGCAGGGCTTGACATTAACATGTGTGTGAATTTCAGCAGTGGTGTGTAACGCAGTCACTCCTGCCAGCCACTATTTATATATTAATATATATTATATACTATTTTATATGAATTTATACATTTTTCAGTTGTAGTCTTTTAAAAAGGCATCTGAAGTGATAAACTAAATGCAATGTAGTGTTGTCAAAAATATAGATTTTTTGATGCATATCGACACTGAAATATCTGAAACGCTTCCAATACTTATTTTCCGCAGAATAAATACACAATGCCAGCTGCTCTTTCTCTCTCTCATCTCTCAGACAGCAAGTTGACACACAAAAACCCTCCTCCCCTCACTCACTCCTTTCATTTGCTCCAGATGAATATTGTTGGTATTACAGGGCTTGAATTTCGGCGTGGGATTGCATGCATTGCACATAACTTTACTCATTCTCACACATAAAGCTGCCTCTCAGTGCTAAATTGAGTTGTTTTTTCGCTGCTTATTGCACTTAAACAGTCAAATGCACACAAAATGATATCATAATGCCGGCGAGTATTCACGTAAACACAGTCGGTTATGTCTAAAATGAATATAAACAGTTGAGAAACGAAATGCATGAGTAACAGTATAATGGATCTGTGCATCATGTCTTAAAGTGACAGCAGCCTAATAAACCTGCTGACAAATTATGAGATAATATAAAAAAAAATGTATATGGCAGTTTTTCCCCATGGTATTGATGTCAAAAATGTGGCCAGTGAAAATGCTGAGTGGCTAGTAAATTTGGAAAACCACTAGACACAGCTAAAACAGGAAGCTTTAAGTACAGTAATGAAGTACTATTACTCAAGTTCTTTACAACCCTGTGGAGATGAGAGGAGATGATGAAAAGATTCTATACACGGCTGACAGCAATTCAATTTATGTTTCCAATAAACCATCACAAAGTGTTCTGAAACAGTCTCAACGATCTCATTAGGATGTGAATGTGTGTTCCTGACAACTCGACTTACAGTTGACTGTGACCTTGACACGGCGTGTGTCTGGCGGCGCCACACCGTTGTTGGTGATGCATTCAAATTCCTCTGCTTGATGCCGCTTGATTTCTGTGATTTCCAGAAATTCGCCCTCGTTCAGGAGACCATCTGTGAAGACAAAAGACGAGAAGGTGATTGAATACATGCTGCTGTGGTGCACAATGTCATACGTGAGTGTAATTGGGTGGGTAGGTGTTGTAAAGCAGGTGCACCAGGAGCATTGTTTCACACTGTCATATTAAACGAGAAAAAGCCTGAGGACACTGAGGGAGAACGACTCTCCTTATTCATCATGTAGTGGATGTTTTTTATCCGAAGCGACTCTCGGTCGGTGTACCACAAGGGACGGGTCTCATGGAGTAACCGGCTGTTGAATATCTTGCCCTGGAGCGCAATGGTGACACGGGAATTCACTGATTTGAACCCGGCTCTTTAACCACTATTCTACATCCGCTAAAATTACTAAACGATTTAACCATTTCACCCGATCCCAAGTTTATTTCAGCAGTGCTCAAGGTGAAGTGTGCCAGTTCTGCTATGCCAAATTGTGCTGACATCATTTTTGGCCAGGCTGATAATAATTTTTGGCCAGACAACATAATAACTGATTATGTTGTAGTCAATGTATGCTTTTCCCGTGAGCTTTTTGTTTTTTTTTTGTGCATTTTTTTGCATAGTAAAATAAAACCTGTAGCTGTAGTTTGCCTTTTTTTGCCAAATAACTTCGTCAGATAATTATCTTAACCAAGATTTGTATATTTTTCTCATATTTTAAATGGTTTAATTGAACTTGTCGGATCGTTAAGAACAAATATATACTTTTGGCCCCTACTGTAGATTGCCTAGCCACTAATCAGAACTTCTTAGAAAACTGCATAGCAACTCACTAGAAACTCAAAACACCTTTGCAATAGTCTACAAATATTTATATTTAAAGGGGTCATGAACTGAGAAATCAAGCCCAGATAACAACTCATTGTGGAATGTGCCTAGATAGGTGAAACTCCGCCTCCGCAGAAGAAATCAACGCCTACTTCATCATTGCAACATTAGCCCCGCCCACTGGTGTGTTAGTGAGATGAGGAGGAGAGAAGAGCGATACAGGACTAAAATAACATTACCTTTCAAAGGATCCTAATGCAGGAATATGCTTATTTATTTTCAGTTGAGCTTTATTTTATTTGTATTCGGTACATTTCACTGTGGATTCTTTGGTAAATCAATCGCATTTCGGTGCAAACAGACTTTTACGATATGGACTCGACAGTAATGCAACAACATGTCAGTAACTGTGTTCATTCTAATGCCTGATCTGATATTAATGATTCATGTACAGTCAGATGATCTTTGTCTGTGTGTCAGTAAATCAAACCAGTGACTAAATGCTCAACTTCACCTTGTTTCTCTTAGTAAGATGAAAATAATCTGTTATTTAAACAGTGATTCAATTATATAAAGAAAGCGATCAAAGAACGCTCGCTTTACAATCGCTGGAGCTGTCAATCAAACAGCGTGAGTTTATCAGTGACTGAGTTCTGGACTCGCGCCAAAACTCACATTTATTTAACGAATCTCTTAGTTACATCACGTTTGCACTGTTAGTTATGATGAAAGCATTTGTTAATGTGCAGAAATTGACGAGATCACTGCTTTCAATGTTCATCACTGCAACCTTTCATGCCACGATCTAAATATAATGCCATAGATCTACATGTAATGCTATAATCAACACTTTTCACGATTAATTAACCTTGAGAGCTGTAATGGTAAAAACGTGCTAAAAGAGAGAGTAATACTGAGCTATTTCATATGCGAAGATGTCAGCCAATCACAGCAGTGGGCGTTTACACTGAAGTCTCACAGCAGACACGCCCCTTAAAACAGAGCGTTCAAACCAAAGCGCTAAAATCAGGGTAGGAAAAATGCCTTTTATTTCTAAATTATAACAAATTTTAATGCAAAAAGCAAACTAACATTATAAGTGCACCCCAGGAAACATTATAAAACAATGCAGTTCATGACCCCTTTAAATATAAACATTTATATTTACATTTATTCACATTATCTAATATACACTTTTACACTTTCTGTCTATCTATATGCTGTGACGTATGCAGGATGCAACCTTCAAAATGAGACACTGCTTATCTTGATGCTCAGATCCTCTCATAAGACCTTAACAACTACCATGTCTCAATACACAGCCTATATAAAGCCTGCTGTCAAACTCCACACAACCTTCACACCTCTCTTTAGAGCTTATGTAACCTTCACACTTCAAAATAAAATTCATGTGATGAACTCTATTTTCTAGTTGTGTTTGCAATTCAGTTTGGTGCCTCAACTGGAGCAGAAATCGCACACTTCACCTTGATTAAAATTAATTTCAACAGAATAAAATTTATTTATTTAACAAGAGCAATGAAAGGAGGAGGCGAGTGACAAACGGTCCGCGGAATAAACTGAAAGGCTTTGATAAGAAACTCATGTCTGCGTCGCCCTCAGATAAACATCACAGAACGTGTGTCGGGTAATGCGTCACTGAGCTTTATTTACCGGCCATTGTGAACTACAAAAAGACTGTCTCGCACCTCCAAGGCACTTCTTTCCCTTTAGCGAGACGAAACAGACAACAACAGAAATCTATAGTTACAGGGACAAAGGTGGATTTGCCTCTGTGTGATGAAAGTGGATGTTATTAGTATAACAATGACAGCGAGAACGGATTCATGCAAGCATACTTTGTTCTTTATAGTCAGACTGCTGACTATTAACAGCACACAAAAATCTCAGTGTCAACCAGAATAATCCACTTCTTAGTAGCGTCTCTCTGGCCTCAGCCAGTCACAAAGGCAACCGCACACCTTTTAATTCACAACCACCAGGACTTTATGCCACAAATTCGCCACCTTTTCTAATTGAAGATTATTCCGGGGGATTATTAGCACAGCTACTGAACTGGAGAGGATTATTTGCAGCTGCCGACACCACCCGACTGAGCACACGCTGCGGTTTACAGCAATGTTATTCACTCATTCCATTAGCGTAATAAATATCATTCCCCCGTGACATCTTCGTCAGGCCTTCTGAGCACCTATTTCAACCCGCTGGGGAGGAGAAAATAATCTTATCCTGACAAAAAGGGTTTACAGGTAAAAAGACTGGTATGTCTTGCACACTTCCAACCGGGATTCTTACTTATAAGATGTTATTTGTATTTATTTCTCACAGTTGTGGCAAGCACATTCCCATGTGGCCGGACGCATTTTTGCTCCACTACAGCTGGAAAAATGACAAAATCAGCTTTAGAATTACATTCAAATGGCTGGATGGAATCAAACAGGGATTCCTACTGGATCTAGATCAGTGTTAAATAATACAAATAAAAAAACAAAAATACATTGATTGGGACACTTTTTGTGTCTATGTAATCATACCATGATTTAATATAAATATGCATAATCATTTCAGAAACATTTTTTTTCATGTTTGCATGCTATTATTGCATATATTACTTTATATAATTATATATTATAGCATATAATATTTTTTTCCTTTTGAATTTTCAGCAGTTTTTTTTTAATTACAGTAGAAATTGCTGTGATATAACTTTTTCAGCATAAATTAAGGGATTCAGACATAATGTATACATTTAAGTTTAAATAATATATCCTTATTTTCTTTACATTATATGGTAGTTTTGGCATTACAATAATGAAAATTTGCAGAAAATGTGTTTAAAGTCGGCATGAAACCAAAGTTGCAAATGGCTTCTCAAACAAGAACAAATGCAGGGCGGGGCTTGATTTTGTCTGTGGGGAATTGATTAGATGGTTGTGGTTTGCTATTGGTGGATCTCATGTGAGTGACAGGTTGCCCCGCCCTCGTCATCAGACAAGAGATGTCGCTGCAAGAGGGGGGGAAAATCATTCAAGTTTATGAAGCACATTAATTTAAATAAATGATGTGCATGGATAAATCATTTATAATATATAGATGGTATGCACTGACATCCCTATCCCGCCTAAACACGCCCCCTCAGCTGGACTGAGTGGCAAAAGAGCCTGCCGCATGGCTGGGTTTAATAGGGAAAACGCAAGTAAAACACGAATAAAACAAATTAAAATAAAGGTTGGACTCTAGTGTTCCTGTTACAACTTACCAAAGATCCAGTAATCCATGGATATTGACATGCAACCAGGAATCGTGTTTCCTGACATTTATATGTGCCTGATTTGCTGGGGAAATACATAAAGCAAATTTGCCTGTGAAAGCTTTATATAAATAAAATATAGGTAGGTCTAAATCAGTTATATCAATGTTACATATATCGTCATATCGTCCAGCCCTAAAACTTTTTGTTTTTGTCAGTGTTTATTTAAAAACATCCAATTATGCAGAATCTAAGATGGTAAGTATTTAATTTATGAGTTGTCAATACAATACAACAATACAATATATAGGGTATGATTTTACTCATAATTCAACATATTGACACAAAATGATAACTGCAAATCCGCATTTCGATACATTGTCCAGTCCAGTTGTTTCTGTGAATTGCAGTGATCCATTTGCTTCACTTTTTTTTTTTTTAGGTTTGGCCAGTCTGTAAAAATATGCATTTTCTTTTCTGTTCCTGTAACTCAACTAGTAGACCATGATGCTAACAATGCTGAGGTCATGGGTTTATATTTTTCAAGGAATTTGTATCCCAAATACACTATTTTTTGTCTGCCAAATGCATAAATGTGTTTCTTGTTCACAACCATGAGATGACAAACCATACACTCTTAGAAGAAAAGGTTCTAAATGGATATAGAATCTTTTAGGGTTCATATCATGGAATCATTTTATGGATTTAGTTTTAATTAATTAATTTTGACTTAATTAAATTTTATGAATTAAAAAGATTGTAAACATACTTTATCACTAGAAAAAATCGAAATAACCTGTTAAACATGAAAGTATTATGCAATAATTTAAGATATTTCTTCTTATATAGAACCTTTTTAGCATAAAGGGTTCTTTAAAATCAACTCAAGAACCCTAGTGTTCCATTTAAAACCTCATTGAACCTTTTTTCTTAAAGTCACCATGAAGTCAAATCTATATGGACAATTCTTTTTTTGTAACAGACTATTGCAGTGTTTATTATGAATGATTTATCCATGCACATTATTACTAATATAATTATTATTAACTCATATGCACTCGAAAAACAGCATTCATGTCGTGTGTCTCGGCGGAGAGTGGGACTCAATATCCTCCACAACTGACTGCAGGTTGGGGCTGTGTCCAAAATTGCATACTTCCCTACTATATAGTAGGCAAAAAACAGCATTTGACTAAAGAAGTGTGTCCGAATTCACAGTACTCGTTGGAGTAGTCAAAAAGGACCTGGATGACCTACTACTTCTGGCGAGATTCTGAAGCGTGCATATGATGGACACTTTACTATCCCATGGGGCCACGGGAGAGGATTTGTGAATGGAAGTGAAGCGACGCACCCTACTCAAGAGAGTATGTGATTTCAGACGCAGTCTGCCCTTCAGATCTGCCTCCATATAGTCAAATCCATTCCCGAGAATGAAATACAGTCATTTTTTCCTCATTCCAGAAGCCGTTTAACTTGGATATAAGTCACAAAGTCTACTGCAACTTCTGTTTCATGCTGACTTTACGAGTGTATGCTAATCACTATGTCGGCTTTCACAATTTCAGGAGTGATTCTAGAATTTATTTTGCATCTAAACACGGTTGTTACTCACAAAACACGGAGGTGTACAGCTAGTTAAGGTACTGGACAGAATGTGTGTAGGTGGTCAGTCTAATGAATGAAACTGACCTGTCGAATGTGTGATTAATGCCGGTTTCAATCCGTTTGGATGTGCATGTGCGACGTAAGCTCCTGGTTAGTCACTCAGCGCTAGAGTGTGTCGACAGAGTGGGCGTGTCACCTGTCAGTGACGGACAGGTATGTGATTGTGATGTCATGGCACCCTGTCTGCTTCCCTACACTGTGATGTACATGTCCAGATGGCTTTCTGTTTCTCTGGCCTAATCTACACGCCCAATTTCTCGCCCTGCTGCTGGCAACCAATCGCTCCACTGCAGTGACTCGCACTGAATAACAATGTGGCTCTTTCTGTCCCGCTTTACGCCCCTCTCTTTATTTCTGCCGTGCCGGTGGGTTATGAGGTGTAGAGGAAGTGCTGAGTGGGGAAAAGCACAGATGAGAGATCTGCAGACAAGGACCACAGGAGCTATGGCTACGATTTTATGCAGAGTAGGAGTAATTTTATATCATGAAAAGGGTATATATCACAATGTGGTTATTTTTGCTGATGCAATGGAAAAAGTAATATATGCAATAATATGTAATTATCTAAAATAATATTAAAAAAGTTTACATTCGCATTTTCAACTTGATAGACACAAACCAATAGACTGGATTATTCAATTCATCACTATTGAAACTAAAGACTCAAAGCAGATATTATAAAGCAAAATCTCTTCTTTTGACACATTCCTGTCATGACTAGATCACCTTGACCTTGTTTACACCTAACATTAACATCCATCTCAAGTGATCTGATCACTGTTAGAGTTGTAACTTCTTCCTGAGTCTCTCCATCAGTGTCGACTCCGGTTTGAACAATGTAAGGCTGAACGCCGTTACTGACAATCCTCATTTTGGCTGCGTGAGATTCTCCAGCTTTGTTGTTGTTGAGCTGTTAAAGCTCCGCCCTCTTCTGGAAAGGGGGCGGGGAGCAGCAGCTCATTTGCATTTAAAGGGACACACACAAAAACGGTGTGTTTTTGCTCACACCCAAATAGGGGCAAATTTGACAAGCTATAATAAATGATCTGTGGGGGATTTTGAGCTGAAACTTCACAGACACATTCTGGAGACACCAGAGACTTATATTACATCTTGTGACATTATAGGTCCCTTTTGAAAAATTGCAATCTCTATTCAAACACCCAATTTTATTCCTAAATGACAACGATTTGACTATGTCTATTAAAGCTTTGACAAGTACGATCACAGCGAACATTCAGATCTTCCGCTGAGCCAGAGAGAGCAGTTGTGCACCCGCCTATAGGCGCATATTACTAACGTGCACTTTAAATAACAAAAAATACTGCACCATTGACTTTAGACCTGGTTTTTGTTGGTCAATGGCGCAGTCGTTTTCAGTTGCCTCAAAATAGCAACACGCCAACAATGCACCTGAACCCAAGTAAAACATTTTTTTTTTTTCATTATGGTATAGTTTTTGCATTACAGTAATGAGAATTTACAGGGGGAAAAAATGCTTAATTTTTGTGTTCCTGTAAGTGGTAAAGCCTGATGTTAACAATGCCAAGGTCAAGGTCAATGATAAAATTCATATCCCAAATGCACTCTCATTTTTGCCTGGCAAATGCGTAAATGTAACTGAATTTGTTTGATTTTGGAGTGAAACAGGCACATTCTCAACAGACTCATAATTGGCGAATCATAAATGGTCACTGGACGGATTTGAGATGCATGTAATACTATCTGCCATCTGCTCAGCTGACCATTTGTGACCGGATCCCTTCAATGAGCAAAATACAGTCACAGATATAGCGAGTGTACACTACACGGACACACTAGAGGTTTAGTATCTGAGCTCAGCTGGTCTATTCACGTGAAGCTGGTCTGTTTCCAGGCGGAGTGACTCTTGAGTTGATTTCAAAGGACTAAGCATCAATTGAGAAATAAATGACAGTAAATGATGATCCCTACCGTGTCCTGTAATCATATTGTGAAAAGATTAAACAAAAATGTCTGTCCTGTTATGAGTTTCATCACGACCACTCGAAATTAATGCAGGTAATATCAACGATAATGAAAGTTATAAATAGTATGTTAATGATAACCATAATTATTAATATTGCAGCAGAACAATAATGGTGACAAAGAGGATGACGGCACATGTTGACAATTATCACCCTTGGTTGTGGCTGTAATTAACTATAATGAAATCTGAGCTGTAAATCACTTAGACTACACTCATAATTGCATGCAACTACTAGTATTTCTGCAGTGTATTGTGTACAGTATGCACATTTTATGTATGAAATACCCATACAACATTAGTCAAAATATGTAGTACACACATACTATAGAGGATGTAAGTTAAATATAGCCTTAATATTAAATTATCAAATTTAACATAGCACAATTCGATTTGCTCAGGAACAAGTAATAGATTAATAAGACCAAAGATTGCCTGTGTTATATACCCAAAATGAATTATATCGCATATTTAACCACTATAAGTCACAGCGGCAAATCCCAGAAGCACTGGCCAAGATGAAGCTGTTCTCGGCGGGTACACGAGCACTGAGCGGCCGCTGACGGCTTGGAGCTCGCATCTCCGAAAACGTCTAAACAAATTGTAAAATAGGCGCTATGATTAAATATGAGTGACATATTTCAGGTCTAAACAACTATATTCTCACCTAAAAAACTATTAAAACTACAGTTCGTAGTATAACAAGTGTAATATTTGTAAAAAATATGGTGGATTTGCTCGGCAGAGTGATACAAATGGTGAAAAGGTAAGAGTGCTTTTATCACTAAAATATTGCACGGCTATCAGCCAGTCAGATTCGAGAACCAGAAAGAACTGTTATATAAATATATTAAAAAAGGCATTTTTTTTAAGACCATTTTGCATTTTAATGAAAATTACACATATTTATACCAACATGAAACCACAAGTAATAATAAAAAAACATAAGAAATTATATTTTGATTAAATAAAACAAAGCATTTTTTAAGGACCATTTAAAAAATAATCTTCATAATAACTACACCAAAATAAAAGTTGGTCCACAAAATCAAAAGAAAAAAATATATATTTTGCATTAACCCTTAAATGCATGACTGTTTCGCCAATAATTCTTACATATTCGGGTCTTTATCGACCCAGATCTATATCTAACACGGAAGGATCTCTACCTGTCGCGATAATATAAAACTCCTCTGATATTAGAGTAACAATTACAGAAGAATAAAATAAATCATATTTTGTTACCTTTTGGAGCTTGAAAGGGCTCCGTTTGAGCAGATGTTTTATGCCATCATCACTGTCCTCGTCAGAGCTCATTTCCCAGTAAATTCAGCAAATAATAGGCTAGTTTTATGTTTGAGGTCACGAATATGAGCCCATTCGCGATCTCAAACTTATTCTCAGAACTATATAATTTTCAACATCTTCAAAATCAATATTTCGATCGCTAACAGCTTCACCAGATCCATCCAGTAACAGTTACGGTCATATTTGATTGCGTTCAGTACTTGTTCTGCAGTAAATCGCTGAGCCATTTCATGTTTTTCTTATTATTTTGTTTTCTGTCTAAATGAGTCATCACTTCAGCATTGTGTATCAGACACTGCCACCTTGTGGAATAAAGGTGAATTGCACTTATTCCGTCATCTAAGATTCAATTATTGTTGTGCAGAAAAAATATACGTACACTCATACACACCTCGGGTCGTTAGCGACCCTATACAATTTTTACAAAAAATGAATTCAAAAACAGGCATTCTTTTATAATTTTATGATTTTTTTCTTGTTATATTCTTTATAATGAATCGATTGAGGAATACCAAGAAGGTTGAAGTCTAACTTTAAAAAATGAATGAGGAGGAGGGTAGTGAATGACGTCCCGGGTCACTAAAGACCCAAGGTATGCATTTAAGGGTTAATAAAACAAAGCATATTTTAGGGACAATTAAAAATGTAATTTCATGACAATTACACATATTTCCACCAAAATAAAATATTAAGTACACATTAAGTAAACAGTATCCCACAGTGCAATGTGCTTAAAGGGATAGTTCACCTAAAAATGAAAATTCTGTCATCATTTACTCATCCTCAAGTTGTTCCAAACCTGTATGAGTTTCTTTCATCTGCTGAACACAAAAGAAGATATTTTGAAGAATGTGGGTAACCAAACAGTTTATGGACCCCACTGACTTCCATAGTATGGACAAAAATACATCATCAACTGCAGGGTTGCCAGGTTTTTGTAACAAAATCTGCCCAATTACTACTCAAAACTAGCCCCAAATGAGCCCAATCACATTTCAGAGGGGTCCTCCAGTAAAAAATCATGTCCAGTGGGGTAAAATCTGTGCTTTTTTGGCAGGGCTCCCCTGGTAAAATTAGCATTCCAGGGGTTAAATATCACGTTAGTGGGGTCACTTCAACCCGAAGCAACACTGTTAAAGTAGCCTAATTCTGCGGGAAAACCATGCATTGGCAACGCAACACTGATCAACTGTTTGGTTACCAGCATTCTATAAAATATCTTCTTTTGTGTTCAGCAGAAGAAAAAAATTCATACAGGACTGAGGGTGAGTAAATGATGACAGAATTCTCATTTTTGGGTGAACTGTCCCTTTAAACTTGACCTTCATTTACAGTATGACCAATAAAGAAAATGACCGCAGTAATACTCACATTTGAAGTCCTTCCAGGTCACGGTGGGCTCCGGTCTGCCCACCGCCAGGCAAAAGAGGCTCACGTCATCGCCTTCATTCACGGATTTATCCTGCGAGATGTTCACTATCCGGGCCGGCACTGCAAAACAGTTTTTAATTATGATTAATAAAAACAGAGTTAATATATCACGGCTTAACTGATGTCAAAAATCAACCTTAGTTTAAAAAAAAAAGCTGAATAAATTTGCTCGAGACGGGTTGTTTGTTTCAGGGTGTATAAATGATTCCAATCAGCTGTTTTGGACTAAATTCCCAAAGCAGAGGGCAATGCATAATGCCGGATGGATAATGAGCTGGTCCTTGAATTTAAATGGCCTGTGATCAGAGCTTTAATGAAGATGGCCAAAGATTTGGCCTGCGAGGCATTCTCAAGCAGTCCATTTTTCAGTTTTCTAACAGGGCGAAATACTTCCGACGATAAACTTAAGATTGGACCCAAAGCAGATGCCTTCCTGTTGGAGGAGTGACTGGGGGGTGTAATTATTTTCACTCATATCGCACTAAGACTAAAATTGAGGGCACAATGGTATCGAGCAAATATGGTCATCTGTCTGCAAAGCTAGATAAAAACGCCTGTGTTTGGTAAGATGGTTCTGGCCTGCCGGTCGGCCAACAACGCGCTTGAGATGCATTTTGAACACGCTCCCCCTTTTTGTACCAGCCGAGCAGCATTCTATCAAATATTCTTCACTTTAGGTTCTGCACGTCATTTACACACATGTTGTTCATAATGCAGTTGCTGCATCCCAATTCGCATACTATCCGTCCTAAATACTATTCGAAATTAGAATTAATATGTTCCAAATCGTAGTATGTTGAAATGAGTATTCCAAAGAATCCCGGATGGTCTAATTTTTCCGTTTAGAATCCAAAGTGCAGATCCGTGCACGTTTTAACGGCTATTATTGCTCACAACCCATTGCGCGTTGGACGAGGATTTGATTAGAATTTCAAACATGAATAAAAAGCGTTAAAAAAAACTACAAACATGGAGGATCTGCGAGTCCGATGGTAAGTAGAGGTTAAGATAAAGGGGTTTGAGTGATTAATAATCAGTATCTAACCTGACGAAAAGATATTTATTCAATGTTATCCATATTATATTTCATCTGCAATAGCATTGTGAACTTTTATAAAGATTTGTTTGGTTAACTTTTAAAGGCATCATTATGCAAACACATAAGGAAAGACCCCTGACTGGCAGATCAACGCGCAACTATATTTCTGTCTGAAATGGTAGGAAATTAAATTGAATGTGGAGGATTTTAACTGTGACAAGATGATTGACAGGGCAGTATAAACGGTGACAGGATTTGTCAGAGTTGTCTGTTAAATATGCAATTATGATGAAGTAGTGTGTCCCAAAGCTTGCCTACTCTTCTGCTACACACTCAGAAGTATGTACTTTTTCTTCACAAAAACAGTACATACTTTTAGGGCATAGTATAGGCGAATTGGGATGCAGCAAGTGCTTCAGTCTCAGAATGGCTTGGTTCATTTACTGTGAGCTGCACGCATGTAAATAAATATATACACCAAACTGGAAGTGCATTTATTTATTTGCCAGCAACCCATCAAAATAAAGGCTTGATATACTGTTTGAAAAATGAAGAAATGAAGATGTAAATATTAGTGTTGTAATTTTAATGTTATTTTACACTACAATAGTTTTATTACTATATATTTGCTATTACTATATTTGTTATTTTGTTTAATTTATTTAATAACTAAAATAAAATCATAATAATTATTATTATTTTATAGTCATATTGAATTGGTCAAAAACAGTGTGACCTATGAAAACTAAATAAAAAAGGTAATTGCGACTCACAATACTGACTATTTTCTCATAATTGCAAGTTTATGGCTTTCACTCCCCAGCAAAATCATACTAATCATTCTAGAATTATTCATTCTTTCCAAATAGAGCTATTCAAGTCATCAGATAAAACTTCCTGTATTTTTTCATATCGCTATATATCGCAAAAAAAAAAAAAAAAACCTCAATGTCAGTTTTTTCCAGTACCATGCAGCCCTAATTCACTTTGATATTTTCAATCTTGTGCAACAGGAAAATGCACCGTGCACGGCGTGATATACATAACAATTGACAGCTTTCAGCCGGCGGGGTTGGGTTGGGGTTGAAGTAAAGGGAGGGATGCTAGCAATCCATCAGCGGAGGGGTCTGCTGCCAATAAATCACGTCAGTCAGGACTGCTGAAGCTCTTACTCATGTTGCTGTTGACGTGACAGTCGGTACGGCCCATTTCCGCCCCACACAGCCGGTCAACCTAAAGATTACTGAGCATAACCACCCCTCTGATCCCTCTGATCCTGATTACATCTGTGTCAAGCCCTCTTGTTTTCTTGGTACTGCCATTAACTCTTTTCCCACCATTGATTAGATTTTATATCATTATAACACAACGCTTCCCTGCCACTGACGAGTTTTTCTGGCAATCTATGTTTTCACTGTTATACGGTAGGGGCGCTATTATGCATCTTCTGAAATAGTACAGCATCTCCGGATAACTGGATTTGCTAATTTGTGTGCACGATTTACTATTTTGTTCCCTCGATTTGCTAATTCGTGTGCTTGATTTGCTATTTCGTTCCCTCGATTTGCTAAATCATGCGCTCAATTTACTATTTCGTTCCCTCAATTTGCTAAATCGTGCACTCGATTTACTACTTTGTTCCTTCGGTTTGGTAAATCGTGCGGACGATTTACTATTTCGTTTCCTCGATTTGCTAAATCATACGCACTATTTACTATTTCGTTCCCGTGATTTGCTAAATCGTGCACATGATTTACTATTTTGTTTCCTCGATTTGCTAAATCGTGTGCACTATTTACTATTCGTTCCCTCGATTTGCTAAATCGTGCAGATGATTTACTATTTTGTTCCCTCAATTTGCTAAATCATGCATACTATTTACTATTTCGTTCCTTTGATTTGCTAAATCGTGCGGACGCTTTACTATTTTGTTTCCTCGATTTGCTAAATCGTGTGCACTATTTACTATTCGTTCCCTCGATTTGCTAAATCGTGCACATGATTTACTATTTTGTTCCCTCGATTTGCTAAATCATGCGTACTATTTACTATTTCGTTCCCGCGATTTGCTAAATCGTGCGCACTATTTACTATTCCGTTCCCTTGATTTGCTAAATCGTGCGGACGATTTACTATTTTGTTTCCTCGATTTGCTAAATCGTGCAAACAATTTACTATTTCGTTCCCTCGATTTGCTAATTTATGCGCACTATTTACTATTTTGTTTCCTCGATTTGCTAAATCATGCGCACTATTTACTATTTTGTTTCCTCGATTTGCTAAATCATGCGCACTATTTACTATTCGTTCCCTCGATTTGCTAAATCATGCGGACGATTTACTATTTTGTTTCCTCGATTTGCTAAATCGTGCGGATGATTTACTATTCGTTCCCTCGATTTGCTAAATCGTGCGGACGATTTACTATTTTGTTTCCTCGATTTGCTAAATCGTGCGCACTATTTACTATTCCGTTCCCTCGATTTGCTAAATCGTGCGGATGATTTACTATTCGTTCCCTCGATTTGCTAAATCGTGCGGACGATTTACTATTTCGTGTCCTCGATTTGCTAAATCATGCGCACTATTTACTATTCGTTCCCTCGATTTGCTAAATCGTGCGGACGATTTACTATTTTGTTTCCTCGATTTGCTAAATCGTGCGCACTATTTACTATACCGTTCCCTCGATTTGCTAAATCGTGCGGACGATTTACTATTTCGTTTCCTCGATTTGCTAAATCATGCGCACTATTTACTATTCGTTCCCTCGATTTGCTAAATCGTGCGGACGATTTACTATTTTGTTTCCTCGATTTGCTAAATCGTGCGCACTATTTACTATTCCGTTCCCTCGATTTGCTAGTTCGTGCGGACGATTTACTATTTCGTTTCCTCGATTTGCTAAATCGTGTGCACTATTTACTATTCGTTCCCTCGATTTGCTAAATCGTGCAGATGATTTACTATTTTGTTCCCTCAATTTGCTAAATCATGCATACTATTTACTATTTCGTTCCTTTGATTTGCTAAATCGTGCGGACGCTTTACTATTTTGTTTCCTCGATTTGCTAAATCGTGTGCACTATTTACTATTCGTTCCCTCGATTTGCTAAATCGTGCACATGATTTACTATTTTGTTCCCTCGATTTGCTAAATCATGCGTACTATTTACTATTTCGTTCCCGCGATTTGCTAAATCGTGCGCACTATTTACTATTCCGTTCCCTTGATTTGCTAAATCGTGCGGACGATTTACTATTTTGTTTCCTCGATTTGCTAAATCGTGCAAACCATTTACTATTTCGTTCCCTCGATTTGCTAATTTATGCGCACTATTTACTATTTTGTTTCCTCGATTTGCTAAATCATGCGCACTATTTACTATTTTGTTTCCTCGATTTGCTAAATCATGCGCACTATTTACTATTCGTTCCCTCGATTTGCTAAATCATGCGGACGATTTACTATTTTGTTTCCTCGATTTGCTAAATCGTGCGGATGATTTACTATTCGTTCCCTCGATTTGCTAAATCGTGCGGACGATTTACTATTTTGTTTCCTCGATTTGCTAAATCGTGCGCACTATTTACTATTCCGTTCCCTCGATTTGCTAAATCGTGCGGATGATTTACTATTCGTTCCCTCGATTTGCTAAATCGTGCGGACGATTTACTATTTCGTGTCCTCGATTTGCTAAATCATGCGCACTATTTACTATTCGTTCCCTCGATTTGCTAAATCGTGCGGACGATTTACTATTTTGTTTCCTCGATTTGCTAAATCGTGCGCACTATTTACTATACCGTTCCCTCGATTTGCTAAATCGTGCGGACGATTTACTATTTCGTTTCCTCGATTTGCTAAATCATGCGCACTATTTACTATTCGTTCCCTCGATTTGCTAAATCGTGCGGACGATTTACTATTTTGTTTCCTCGATTTGCTAAATCGTGCGCACTATTTACTATTCCGTTCCCTCGATTTGCTAGTTCGTGCGGACAATTTACTATTTCGTTTCCTCGATTTGCTAAATCATGTGCACTATTTACTATTCATTCCCTCGATTTGCTAAATCGTGCGGACAATTCACTATTTTGTTTCCTCGATTTGCTAAATCGTGCGGACGATTTACTATTTTGTTTCCTCGATTTGCTAAATCATGCGCACTATTTACTATTCGTTCCCTCGATTTGCTAAATCGTGCGGACGATTTACTATTTTGTTTCCTCGATTTGCTAAATCATGCACACTATTTACTATTCGTTCCCTCGATTTGCTAAATCGTGCGGACGATTTACTATTTTGTTTCCTCGATTTGCTAAATCATGCGCACTATTTACTATTCGTTCCCTCGATTTGCTAAATCGTGCGGACGATTTACTATTTTGTTTCCTCGATTTGCTAAATCGTGCGCACTATTTACTATTCGTTCCCTCGATTTGCTAAATCGTGCGGACGATTTACTATTTTGTTTCCTCGATTTGCTAAATCATGCGCACTATTTACTATTCGTTCCCTCGATTTGCTAAATCGTGCGGACGATTTACTATTTTGTTTCCTCGATTTGCTAAATCGTGCGCACTATTTACTATTCCGTTCCCTCGATTTGCTAAATCGTGCAGACGATTTACTATTTCATTTCCTCGATTTGCTAAATCATGCGCACTATTTACTATTCATTCCCTCGATTTGCTAAATCGTGCGGACGATTTACTATTTTTTTTCCTCGATTTGCTAAATCGTGCGCACTATTTACTATTCCGTTCCCTCGATTTGCTAGTTCGTGCGGACGATTTACTATTTCGTTTCCTCGATTTGCTAAATCATGTGCACTATTTACTATTCATTCCCTCGATTTGCTAAATCGTGCGGACAATTTACTATTTTGTTTCCTCGATTTGCTAAATCGTGCGCACTATTTACTATTTCGTTTCCTCGATTTGCTAAATCGTGCGCACTATTTACTATTCCGTTCCCTCGATTTGCTAAATCATGTGCACTATTTACTATTCATTCCCTCGATTTGCTAAATCGTGCGGACAATTCACTATTTTGTTTCCTCGATTTGCTAAATCGTGCAGACGATTTACTATTTTGTTTCCTCGATTTGCTAAATCATGCGCACTATTTACTATTCGTTCCCTCGATTTGCTAAATCGTGCGGACGATTTACTATTTTGTTTCCTCGATTTGCTAAATCATGCGCACTATTTACTATTCGTTCCCTCGATTTGCTAAATCGTGCGGACGATTTACTATTTTGTTTCCTCGATTTGCTAAATCATGCGCACTTTTTACTATTCGTTCCCTCGATTTGCTAAATCGTGCGGACGATTTACTATTTTGTTTCCTCGATTTGCTAAATTATGCGCACTATTTACTATTCGTTCCCTCGATTTGCTAAATCGTGCGGACGATTTACTATTTTGTTTCCTCGATTTGCTAAATCATGCGCACTATTTACTATTCGTTCCCTCGATTTGCTAAATCGTGCGGACGATTTACTATTTTGTTTCCTCTATTTGCTAAATCGTGCTCACTATTTACTATTCCGTTCCCTCGATTTGCTAAATCGTGCAGACGATTTACTATTTCATTTCCTCGATTTGCTAAATCATGCGCACTATTTACTATTCGTTCCCTCGATTTGCTAAATCGTGCGGACGATTTACTATTTTGTTTCCTCGATTTGCTAAATCGTGCGCACTATTTACTATTCCGTTCCCTCAATTTGCTAGTTCGTGCGGACGATTTACTATTTCGTTTCCTCGATTTGCTAAATCATGTGCACTATTTACTATTCATTCCCTCGATTTGCTAAATCGTGCGGACAATTTACTATTTTGTTTCCTCGATTTGCTAAATCGTGCGCACTATTTACTATTTCGTTTCCTCGATTTGCGAAATCGTGTGCACTATTTACTATTCCGTTCCCTCGATTTGCTAGTTCGTGCGGACGATTTACTATTTCGTTTCCTCGATTTGCTAAATCATGTGCACTATTTACTATTCATTCCCTCGATTTGCTAAATCGTGCGGACAATTTACTATTTTGTTTCCTCGATTTGCTAAATCGTGTGCACTATTTACTATTTCATTCCCTCGATTTGCTAATTTGTGTGCTCGATTTATTATTTCGTTCCCTCGATTTGCTAAATCGTGCAGACGATTTACTATTTCATTTCCTCGATTTGCTAAATCATGTGCACTATTTACTATTCATTCCCTTGATTTGCTAAATCGTGCAGATGATTTACTGTTTCGTTTCCTCGATTTTCTAAATCGTGCGCTCTATTTACTATTTCATTTCCTCAAATTGAGAATGAATGAAGCTAGAATAAAATGTTTATAAGCAGAGGCTCTTTCTTTTGATATACTGACTGTTTACATATCTAAACAACAAAATATTTTGGGCACCATGAATGTTTTGTGAAGAATACACTCAAAACTCCAGGGCTGGATTTCTCAATAACGTTGTCTCTTAGCGCGCTACAAAGACTCTAAAGGTAGACCTTCACTGAAGATATACCGTTTCTAGGCGTGTTCCCCGACCTATCCCTTAGGAGGTTGCTTAAGGTATATCTTCTCAAGTGCGATGTTACCAGGTGCTGTCCATGACGCTGGTGCTGAATTGGTTGATATAGATGGCTTGAGAATCAATAATTCACTCTATACAGGGGCTGCTTCACTGCGTTATGTGAGAAATCAGTGTACTTTATAAAAAGAAACACTTCAGAAGTAGAAATTGCATTTATCAGGACTCATGGGATGTTATAAAAGTAATCCAAATTGCAAACTAAATCTATATTGTAATTTATCTATATTCTGGGGGCAAGGAGCCCCCATCAGCGTGAGTTTAAGGCGACCATTATTTTAGAACAAAGTTTTAATTTCTTGGAGATGCGTCATGCAGCTGACAGACATGTAGGTATCGCGTTTATATATCTTTTTTTTTTTTTTCATTTTTTATTCAAAATATTCACAAACGTATTAGCTATATCATGAATTTTATGATATATTCCGATTGTAAAATACGTGGAAGTGAATGTGTTTTGTCGGGCGATGAGTCGGATTTACGGGCGATGAGTTTGCATGGCAATTCAGAGCTGTCGGATTTACAAAATCTTCCCCGAAATACATAAAAGTATGTGGCCGATGAACTGGGAAAAGAATAGAGGAAACTTTATTGTTTCATACACAATGTGTATCTGATATGAATAAAACACGTCGTCAAATTATATAATTGAAAGGGTTATTGTTGCAGCTTCCGTAGAAATCAGTGTATGTAATTTGATTTTACCAAACAATAAATGTCTTTTTTATGCAGTAGCCTACTTAATTCAAATGTGTATTTAAATGTCTGAAAACTAAAATAAACCTGATGAGGTTAAAAATACTGAATAGTTGTTAAATGTGTTCTGAATGATGTAAATAACAGAATTTTTGACAGAAGTACTTTACTTTACTTTTAAGAGAAGCACTAAAATTGATGTTAAACTCATTAACTTTAATGCATAGAGTACTGAAAGTAAACCATTCATAGGCACACCGACAGTCTGTTCAGTCTTAGCATATTGATCAAGAAAATAAATAAGCATTTTCAAAGCAGAAATAGCCACTGGATGTGTCAAAGTTACCCTGGTTAGTGGCACAAAATCTTTGGAAGTTGTTTGTTTGATTGAAACACAGACAAGCAAATGAAATAGACATCCATGAGGACAACTGTTCAAATGCATGTCTCAAGCATAATTTGTTTTTCTTCTGGATGGACAGAAATCCGTGAAAGTCCATATCTGCCTTTTTATATATATATATATATAAAATGTAAAAAGGATTGTGACTTTATATCTCACAATTTTGTTTTTTTCTTCTCACGGCTATGAATTTACACCACGGTTCAAAAGTTTGTGGTCTGAAAGATTTAATTTTCTTTTAAGAAATGAATACTTTTATTCAGTGAGGATGCATTAAATTGATCTATGTTATAACATAGATCTCTGGGACTTGTCACAGTACTTACATATTGTTGCTCTTTTGTAGGTTCAACTGCTTCTATTGTTCTCCTCAAATGTCAGTCGCTTTGAACAAAAGCGTCTGCTAAATGATTAAATCTAAATCAAAAGTAAAGGTAAAGACATTTATAATGTTAAATGCTGTTCTTTTGAACTTTCTAATCAAAGAATCCTGAAAAAAATGTATCACAGTTTCCACAAAAATATGATGCAGCACAACTGTTTTCAACATTGATAATAATCAGAAATGTTTCTTGAGCAGCAAATCAGCATATTAGAATGATTTCTGAAGGGTCATGTGACACTGAAGACTGGAGTAATGATGCTGAAAATTCAGCTTTGATCACAGGAATAAATTACACTTTATTATATATTATGTTGATAATTCACAATATTACAGTTTTACTGTATGTTTGATCAAATAAACGCATTCTTCGTTTTAAATACAGTGTTGCAATTTTAAGATATAATGTTACATTGTGAGATTTAAATTTGTACTGCAAGAGATATAAAGTCATTTTTGTGAGACATAAAGTTGCATTGTGTGATATAAAGTCACAAGTGTGATTCATTCAAACTAAAAATAAAGTCAGAACTGTGAGATATAAAGTTGGAATTGTTTCTACAGACTTCCATAGAAATACTGATCACAAAATTTACACACATTTCTGCCAGTTATTTTTATTCTGAAAAACCTCTTTTAAAAACCATTCATATTTTTGCAGTTGTTTTGTGTTCATTTGTTTGTGTGACACGTACAGTAGTGGCCAAAAGTGATGTCCGGTCTATAGGAAAATTGACATTTTCATCCTTCTTTCAAATGTGATTAAAAAAAGTGTTTTTGTAAGTGTATTACGTAGTTGTGCTTGAAGTCAATTTGTGATAATAATGAAAAGAAACATTGTGCAGACATAATTTTTTGGCCAGGCTGTCATATACAAATAAATCATGAACAAGGGAGAACCAACAAAATATTAAAGGGTTAGTTCACCCATAAATGATAATTCTGTCCAGTGGCGTAGCAAGTTAGCCCTCGGCCCGTATGCAAAAAATTTTCACGGGCTCCCCTCGGTTTCGCGGGGGGTGGAGGGGATGTGCGTCTTATGCGAATGAGTCCCAGGACTTTAATATGAATAAGATATTATCACTAACATGCAGACAAAACTTGTTTAAAAAAAAAAAAAAACATTTTTAGGAATGACAATATATGCTGTCCTCCATCATTTTGACTTTGCATTTAAAAAATGTCAAAAAACGGCTTTTCAACACAGTCTAAATTTGAATTCGACCGATTCGACTCTGGCTTTGGAATTTAAGAATGATCATCATTTCAGATGCGATGAGTCCTAAGATTTATGTTATTAAGTTATGAATGAATTATTCTGTCACAGACTTTTTTTAATGCACGTTTTCCTAATAAATTTACTAAAAGTTTCTTCTCTAAATAAGTTTCCGCCACGTTTTATGTGCATTTTATTTCGTTGAATAAAGAGTATCCACCCCAACGAGTACGAGTTACTTTTATTCACATCTTGAAATGTGCAGACGTAGTCGTTTTTTTTCTCAGAAAACCATTATGACTCATTTAAAATTCTGTGCTACATTACTGCATGCATACGTTTCAGAAACCCACTTGAAAAACGGCAGAAAAGAATACCGGTCAAATATCATCGCTAAGACATGGCATGGACTATTTTATGGTCCATTTATTCAGATTCTTAATGATTTTCAGTACATTTAAAATAGATAGGCTATAGAAAGTTATTGACAACATTAATAATATACTTCATTTTTCTGAACATGTACACGGATTCTGTCTCGCGCACAGACGTGCGTGCGAGCCTTTGAAAGTATTTGCCTACAAAAAAAGACGCGTTCGGCGTGTGCACTGCGCACTATCTAGTGGACTTTTGTTTTTAAGCACTCAATTCACTCTCGCATGGGCTGTTGTACAGTACACACACTGTCCATGCCATCACGAAAATTGGGCTGCACGCGGACGGGGAGTGCGGACGTCCGCAAACCCTCCTGATGATGAATGTCCGTGATGCGGGCGGTGCGCGGACGCCCGAAGTATACTTTGGGGTTAAGCCCGTAATAGCGGGCCCCCAATCCGCCCGGGCCCATATGCACGTGCATACCTTGCATGCCCAGACGCTACGCCACTGATTCTGTCATTAATTACTCACCCTCATGTCGTTCCACACCAAGACCTTCGTTCATCTTCAGAACACAAATTTTTGATGAAATCCGATGGCTCAGTGAGGCCTGCATTGACAGCAAGATAATTAACACTTTCAGATGCCCAGAAAGCTACTAAAAACATATTTAAAACAGGTCATGTGACTACAGTGGTTCAACCTTAATATTATAAAGCGATGAGAATACTTTTTGTGCACCAAAAAACAAAATAACGACTTTATTCAACAATATCTAGTGATGGACGATTTCAAAACACTGCTTCATAAAGCTTTACGAATCTTTTGTTTCAAATCAGTGGTTATCAAACTGCCAGAGTCACGCCCCCCAGTGGTGAACCATTGAAATTTTGAAACACTTATGACATAACTAAGCCTCGTTTACTGAAATCACATGACTTTGGCAGTTTGATACGTGCTCCGAACCACTGATTCGAAACTAAAGATTCGTAAAGCTTCATGAAGCAGTGTTTTGAAATCGCCCATCACTAGATATTGTTGAATAAAGTCGTTATTTAGTTTTTTTTGGTGCAGAAAAAGTATTCTCTTCGCTTCATAACATTAAGGTTGAACCACTGTAGTCACATGACCTGTTTTAAATACATCTTTAGTAGCTTTCTGGGCATCTGAAAGTGTTAATTATCTTGCTGTCAATGGAGGCCTCACTGAGCCATTGGATTTCATCAAAAATATCTTAATTCTGAAGATGAACGAAGGTCTTACGGGTGTGGAACGACATGAGGGTGAGGAATTAATGACAGAATTTTCATTTTTGAGTGAACTAACCCTTTAATAACTGATTAAGTTGTAGTCAATGCTTTCCTGTCATTTCCTTTTGCATAGTAAAATAAAACCTGTAGCTGTAGTTTGCCTTTTTTCTGCCAAATAAATTTGTCCGATAAATACCTTAACCAAGTTGGCCAGGCTAAAATATTTAAACAATGTAACATATTTTCCTCATATTCTGATGGTTTAATCAAACTTGTAGGGTCATTAAAAGCAAATATCCCCTCCGGACATCACTTTTGGCCACTACTGTAAGGGATCAGATCAACATACCCTGTACGATGAGGTAGACGTGGGCCGTACGGGGCTGGTTTCTGGCCTGGAAACTGCATGTGTAGGGTCCCTCGTCTGCCACCATCACTCTCTCGATCTTAATGGAGAAATCGCTGTTGTTGTTGTTCACCAGGGAGACGCGGGAGTCCAGGGACCACTTATCTGTGCCCGTAAATAAGATGTTGGAGCGGTTCAACCACGCCTTGTGAGTGACCTCCTCATCTATCTTGCATCTAAGAAAGAGAGGAACAAGTTTGTGGCAGACAGAATTGACTCACTTGATGTGAATAAAAACAAGGCTGTAAGGCAAAGGACATTTGTTTTGTGCACTATTTTTGGACTGCACGTCTCTCCGTCAATGTCTTGTTTTAAATAAAATATGGCATCCGCAGACTAAGTTTCATAGCCAATTACTGTGATGTCATTGAATGAGCGCTAGCATGAAACTCTGCATGAAACTTTCTGTGTTGTAATCGTTACAACTCGCTCATAAGGTCCGGGTCATTAACTAGATCATTAAGCTGACTAATCAGAGCAGTGGTGATTGCTTTAAGACTGCACAGTGCCAGAAAAAACAAGCCGTGATCCCCAAATGAGCATCTGAAAAAGTGGTGTGATGTTCATCTATCCACAAATAATCAATATACACACATGAATCCTGCCTGAGGGCAACTAAAGTGATTCGTGCGCTTTGCAAGCACATAAGATGGCGATAAAATGGTTAATTTTGAATAAAGCAATAAAAGCTTTTCTTTGTCACACTATGTCCTGGCAGTCAAAATCTTTTTCTGGAGCTGTTCGCCGTGCGGAGGATGCATTTTTGCTCTGGAGATCTGCCCTCAAAAAGCTTTTTCCTTCATCCAAAATATGATTCACGTTTGTTAGTGAGTAAACCCTATTTTAAAACATTTAGAGTCATATAAATTATTTGTCATGAGGAAATATGTTTGTAGGCTTGAAGCAGCATCGTGTGGGAGTGGAACAGACGCGGATGCAGCCACTATGGAAAATATTGCATTTATCATGTGTTTTTTTATTTACTTTTTATATTTTTTCTTTTTTTAAAAAAAAAAAAGAATATTTCAATGATCCATTTATCCATGATAATTATTTTTCAGTACTTCTTTATGTTCAAAAAAGTCTTTCCAGTTCCCAAATATAACTTTAAAAACTAAACAAAAACATAAGAACTTACTTAATTTACTGAAAATGTGTAAAACATTTTCACAACATCACACAACACATACTCCTAAATTAATATGTTTGTTGAAGAATATTACAGTTGCCATGTTTTTATTTAGATTTTTAAAATTATTTATTTTGTAAATGATCATTATTTACTTTACATTAAAAAAGTCCTCCCAATTCCCAAAAATAACATTATTTATGCGTGAAAACATAATCAGACATATTTTAAATGATTTCTTTTTCATAATTCATGCAAGAGGGTTAAATATCGTTTTAGGTACTTTTAAATAATTTAGTGAAAAAGTGTAAAATATCACACAGTGCTCTCTCCTAAATTAATATGTTTGTTGAAGAATGTTACAGTTATCATATGTTTTTATTTATATTTAAAAAAAAAAAAAAAAAAAAAAAATATATATATATATATATATATATATATATATATATATATATATTATATTTTTTTATATTTATCCATTTATCCATATTAACCTACTTTTCAGTATTTACTTTTTTTTAATTCCTCCCAATTCAAATATATAATTTCTTATGCATGAAAACTGAATTAAACAATTTTAAACCATTTTTATAATGAATGCAAGAAAGGGTTAAATATCAATAGGTGCTTTTTTTATATTTTTTAAAATTATCCATTTATTCACATGAATGAATGAATGAATGAATGAATGAATGAATATAAAGTTCAAAAGAACAGCATTTATCTAAAATACAAAGCTTTTGTTACATTATCAAAAGTTTGGGGTCAGTAAGAGGTTTTTTTTTTGGAAAGAAATTAAAGAAATTAATATTTTAATTCAGCATGGATGCCTTAAATTGATCAAAAGTGACAGTATAGATAGAATATAGACATTTATAATGTTGCAAAAGCTTTATATTTCAGATTGATGCTGTTCTTCTGAACTATCTATTCATCCAATAATCCTGAAAAATAAATTTACACAACTGTTTTCAACAATGATGATAATAATAAATGTTTCTTGAGCAGCAAATCATCATATTAGAATGATTTCTGAAGGATCATGTGACACTGAAGACTGGAGTAATGATGCTGAAAATTCAGCTTTGATCACAGGAATAAATTACAGTTTAACATATATTCACTTAGAAAACAGCTATTTTAAATTGTAATAATATTTCACAATGTTTTTGCTGTATTTTGGATCAAATAAATGAAGCCTTGGTGAGCAGAAGAGACTTCATCAAAAACATTAAAAAATCTTACCATCCAAAAACTTTTGACCAGTATAGTGTATTTTCAGTATTTACTTTACTTTACTCTTCCCAAATATTTTCTTATGCATGATAACTGAATCAGATTTTTAAACACTTTTCCCCATAATGTATGCAATATCATTCTAAGGTTAATTTCAATAATTTAGTGAAAAAGTGTAAAATATCACAGCACTATTGCACAGCTCATTCAGTGACTTGATCCTTTCTCTCCTAACGGAATACTTCCACTGAAGTCAGTAAACGCACGGCCGGCTTCAATGGGGTCTACAAATACATTGATTTCAGTGGTGCAAAGATCAATGTTCATTGGACAAAAGGTGCTAAACACGTCAATCTGGGTCCCGTCTGGACACTGCGCTTCACTGGGAATCCATGAGAGCATCATGAGTATCATTTGCACCAAATCACCTGATTGTATATTGGACAGTATTTTAGTCCTGAGATGTCCGGAAGCTTCTTTAGACAACAAACTGGAAAAACTGACAGTGATATAGATGACTGACAGCGGTTGAAATTAAAAACACTGCCGTACACATACAACACAGCGCTCGAGCTCTGCTGTTAGCTGAAGTCTGTCAAAACACATTCAGTTCAGTGCTCATAATCTTATCTATTGCCTGCTGGCATTTGTAAGTAATGCAAAAATACAATTCTGAGCTTGGTCAATTATTTGCATGAAGTATCGCCAACGTTTAGCTGTAGGTTTAGAAGCAGACGTGAGGAGCAACGCTGAAGACGCCATAATATATAAATGGATTAAACAACAAAAGATGCCATTAATACCACTCTTGAAGAGCACCATCGAATCAGACCACATACTGTAATGCCATTGGTCCAGTTACATGTAGTAACCACAGTTCACCTCTAGATGTCACTGCTTTGCTCTGCTCTTTAAATGGAAAAATCGTGACACATTTAAGGCTTAAATATCACTCACATTCATGTCAGCTTTAACTGTCAGCGTATCAAACTGTGATATCACATCAATTCCCATTCCTGGTGTAGTTGTGTGGAATAATAATATGGTGCTTTTGAGAATATGAACCCCTAACAGCAGGTTCAGGAGTTCAATTGCTGGCTGATAGACTGAAGCCAAGTCATTTCTGCCTGGAAACTGACTAACAACAAAATTAGAGAGAGTGAAATTAAAGTGTTAAAAAACGGGTGAGGGCTGGACGATATGACCATACAGTGTGTGTGTGTTTGTGTGTGTGTGTATATATATATATATATATATATATATGAATGTGGCTATCAGCACAACTGCCTTACACTATTTACATGTAATAATGATGGAAAAACAGAATAATATACAGAATAATATACATAATAATATACATACATATAATAATATAAATAAATACAATGTTAAGGGGTGATTGTTAGTCACAAAGACCAAGCAAAGCTTGTTATTTTAGTATTATTTATATGCCATTATTTATTAATATTTTATATTATTAATTGTATTCATAAATTTGCTATTATTTTTATGTTTTCAGTTTTCATTTGTTTGTTTAAAAAAATGTTTTTGTCATTTTTTATTAGTTATTTTAATTCCTGTAATTTAAGTACTTCAACTTCAGCTTATTTTTAAATTATTTTTAATTTTTAAGTTTTTCTAATATTTATATTTTAACAGCTTTTGCAGCTTTATTTCAATAAAAACACTATTTTAGTAAAAAAACAAAAAAAAAAACAATATTAAAATAAAAATACATTTCAAAGATTTAGTTTTAGTTAACAACACTGACGTGAAAAAAACATACGGAAACTTCATAAAACTCAACTGATTTATTGTGACTATTTCTAGTAGCTGTAACTTTATTATCATTTTTTTATTATTAATTATGACTTAATATCTCACAATGTGTTTTTATATCTTATCTTTTGTAATTGTTTACATGTACATTAGGGTGACCAGATTTCTTATGGTGATTTTATGATTTTATTTTCCTCTAAACCACTTGATGGCACAAAAACTTGCAGCAGCACTTTCCTAAATATCCGCTTTTCAAAATGCACGTGCACATTTGTCTGATCCTTGACGCGATCGCAGCCAGCAACACAAAATTGATTCTGAGGTAGTTTGATCTAATATTTGATGTTTTTAAAATGTTGTTGATTTAAGTAGCAAATGAGAATCGATTAAATTATAGGTGCCCTAGAACGTTTTTTTACAAGATGTAATATAAGTCTAAGGTGTCCCCTGAATGTGTCTGTAAAGTTTCAGCTCAAAATACCCCATAGATTTTTTTTAATTCATTTTTTAACTGCCTATTTTGGGGCATAATTAGAAATGAGCCGATTCAGGGTGTGTGGCCCTTTAAATCTCGTGCTCCCCGCCCCAAGAGCTCGCGCTTGCCTTAAACAGCATAAACAAAGTTCACACAGCTAATATAACCCTCAAAATGGATCTTTACAAAGTGTTCGTCATGCAGCATGTCTAATCGCATAAGTGCAGTGTTTATTTTGATGTTTACATTGATTGTGAATGAGTTTGAGGCTATGCTCCGTGGCTAACGGCTAATGCTACACTGTTGGAGAGATTTATAAAGAATGAAGTTGTGTTTATGAATTATACAGACTGCAAGTGTTTAAAAATGAAAATAGCGACGGCTCTTGTCTCCGTGAATACAGTAAGAAACGATGGTAACTTTAACCACATTTAACAGTACATTAGCAACATGCTAATGAAACATTTAGAAAGACAATTTACAAATATCACTAAAAATATCATGTTATCATGGATCATGTCAGTTATTATTGCTCCATCTGCCATTTTTCGCTATTGTTCTTGCTTGCTTAGCTAGTCTGATGATTCAGCTGTGCACAGATCCAGTACATATTAATGATCCCGACTGTTACGTAACAGTCAGTGTTATGTTGAGATTCGCCTGTTCTTCGGAGGTCTTTTAAACAAATGAGATTTAGATAAGAATGAGGAAACAATGGAGTTTGAGACTCAATGTATGTCTTTTCCATGTACTGAACTCTTGTTAATCAACTATGCCGAGGTAAATTAAATTTTTGAATCTAGGGCACCTTTAATGTTCGTATTTTCAGACAAAGGTCTTCTTAATGATTTTCAGTTTTGTTCAAGGTAATTCAAGCAACAGTTTTTCAATAACGAAAGAATATGTAAAAGTATGGTATTTGGGGTAAAAAGCGCCCCTGCTGTTGGGGCAAAAGGCACAATAATTAACATGATAATGAATAGCTGGCTGACTTTACCATTTGTTGATATGACATGGTTAGATTCACATAGCAAATATCATATATCAAACTGGGTATCCATCTTAGAGATAATACCCATATTTAATGAAATAAAAAATATTATATTTATCATATCATAATAAAATATCATTTATTGTTACTACTGTAAATCTATATTAAATATTATGGGATCTCCTTCAATGCTTTCATAATTTATTTTTCTGTATTTTTAAAATATATTTTCATATTAACACAGGTCTATTTTAATGACAGTATATTTATTGAACAAAAAATAATTATTTTATTTATCAAAATAAACAAAACTCCCTAATCACCTCATGCATTTATAAGATTTATAAACAAAATTAACCACTTTTATGATTTATTTTCACATAAAATCTGTTGCTTTATCAATGTTCAATACAAACATATATATTTTCCCTGCAATCATACACTTAGAGAGTAGTGAAAAGCACATTTTTCTTAAGGTGTGCCTTTAGCCCTGTTGCACCCTATTTAGTACAAACCTGGTAAAAATGACTGGCGGTTAATGGAGGAAAGCCTTGGCCTCCAGGTGGGTGTGAAAACTATTTATGAGTTATGAGTGACCAATTCACCAATTCACATCACAGTTTTGGTTTTATTTCGATTAATCATGCAGCCCTAGAAAGTGTTTTTAAACCATATAACACACAAGGATGCAGGTGTGATGTGAAGTCACCTCAAAACGACGCTTTCTCCTTCCAGCACGGTAATGTTGTCGGGCAAGTGTCCGAACTCGGCCGCCTGAGCACCGGTGGGCCCTGCCAAAGAAAACGAGAGGAGAGACAGTGAGCATACAGCAGTTATTCCAACAACAGAAGGTCCACTCGATCCCCGAGTCCCCCGGGCAGCATGGCGGCTACTGAGTACCTCATTGATCCTGGTCAGGCAGGATTTGTTTTTGTGGTTTTGCTTAGTTATTTGTGAGGAGAGAATAATAAGACCGCAAAACGGCAGCATGGAGCAGTCAGCGCTGACCGTCAGCGGGCTTGAATAATGATTGGGTTCTGCCCCGCGCGCCGCCTGGCCGTGCACTCGTCGAACAGACCTGATAATGAGCCCGGGGAAGAGGATTCGCACAGAAGCGGCAGAGCGTGAAATGAAGGGACCGCCGCTGCAATGGGAACGTACACACACACACACTCACACACTCGCTCGTGCACGAACGCTGTCACTTGTGTACAAACACATACACGTGCGTTTTCATATGCACAAATAAAACTACACACAGAAATCATACTGGGATATGAACCGAGCAGGACATCAGAGGAAATGTGAATTTGCTCGGGCTCCTTGCAGGTGGCACCAATTCCTTTTTAGTTTTCAAACGGCATTCTTGTTCTTATCTATTCAGGTTGAGCAAAATACACTCCAATTTCCTCTGCAAATAGAGATTAGTGTGCGTCCGTTGCTTTTATTTATATATTTTCAGTTTTCATTCACATTTTAATTTTTAGCAATTTTGTTGTGCTTTTGTCACTTTTATTATTTCTCTTTAGCTTTAGTCATTTTAGCACATATTCTATTTCAGTTAGTTATCAAGGCAGAAGTTTTTCATCTAATATTTATATTTTATTTTGTTTCAGCTTTATTTCAGTAATATTACTTGAAACTGTCTTTACTAACTGATAAAAGACTATTTATTAGGTGCACTGAAAGGAATAATATTAATATACATCATCTGTGCATGAGGTAGGGCCTTAAAAACATCAGCCAATCGTTTACGCGATCATCGCGTAAACGATTGGCCCTCTGGCTTGTCAATCACTGCCGTGACGTTCCTTGTGAGAGACGAGCACGGCTGCGCGCTCCAGTAACTTTCCACACTCCACAGGCGCCGCATGCAATGTTTTTGTCAGGAGACAGGAGTAACAACTGCAGATTATGAGTTACCTGCGGTGAGTCCGACATAATGAATCCAAAAAACACGACACAGCGAATGCCGGTGGTAAACACTCGTTTTCCAATACTCATGCACGAGTTTTGGGAGGCGTTCCTTTGAAATGAGCTGTGAAGGAGGGGGGTTGTTCTCACGCATGCGCTCATTTCAAAAACTCAGTAACAGTCTTTGGATTCTCAGTTGACGAAAAAATCCTCTCTATCACCTTTAAGGGGAAGCATGCAGTAAAATCAGTAAAATATGGCATTTTATTTCATATATTTTATTGTAGTTAGTGGTAAATTAATATTTTGTTCAGTTATAGCGCCACCAACAGGCACAATCCCAGCACTTTTTTCTATGTGTCCTCAGAGTGAGCCCATAAATAACTGTGCCAAATTTGGTGAAAATATCTCATTTCGTTTAGGAGTTATAGGCATGCATATGTATAAGTACATAAAAAATGACCCATGCATGACTTTTATTGTATTTTTTTGCCACTTACTATCAAAATTTTGGCATTTTGGCATTAATTTATTTGCCTGGCAAGGCCAGACTGATATATCTTCTACAATATATATCAGTCTGGTCAGTCCGCCCTCCGTCGCGATTCGAGTCAACTCCAAACCGTACCGTGCAATCAGATTCGTTTATTTCAGTGACGCAAACAGCGTCTCTCTAGTGTGGCGAAAGTCCCTTCAATATCAACAAAGATTGCGCACGCGAGACCCGAGAGTTTGTTCTATTCAGCCGTGAATTCAGTTTTTAAATGACCAAAAACACATTAATTATTTACTTTTCGCTGTTCACTCACTTGTCGCTTTGCTAACGTTATATCCGCCCTTCTCTGATTGGTTTACTCCTCTTCCTGTTTGCTCGGATTTGCTCCGCCCTAGAAATCAAATTGTTGATTGTTCGAATTGCCGACCAAACTCATCCGCTGGTACAGTGGTGAGGCTGGATTTTCCAGGCAATTAATTTATAGCCAGCAGCCTGTTTCCCAATTTCCTATGGTGTTTTCGTATCGATCGGGCTAATGGTTTTGAAGATATTCGCGAGCGTTGTTTTAACGCTAAATCGATACCTACAATGTTAGGTATCGTTGGACTCAAAGATTCAGGAATCTAAGGAGATTACTCCCATGAAAATAAGTCAACCACATCAAAAGTTATGAGTATATGAATATTTGATTTCACGACTGGATGCCTTTTTGCCAGCATAGTCTAAATTTGGAGCAACGGTATAGGTGAGTTTGAAAAAGTAGGTTTTTTTTTTGCAGGAAAAGTTTAAATCACAATCGAATCGTATTGATCGAAGGAATCAGAGGAAAAAAAGAACCCTTATGGTTCTAAAGTTATTAGTGGTGGCGCTAGAGAATTTGATCTGAGACACTACATTTGCTGTAGTTGATGTTGGGACTGTCATCTATCAGTGTGCCAAATTTCACAACTTTCCCGCAAGCGGTTCTGCGGGCTGCCATAGAGACTCAGAGCAGAATAATAATAATAAGAAGAACGCCAACGGATACAATAGGTGCCATCTAAGCCGTTTTGACTTTTATTCATTCTCAGGATATGAATTCTTGATATCAACAATTCAGTTCTTGATATGAGGAATTACATTTCCAGTAGTAACAATGTTAATTCTTGATATCAACAATTCAATTTTTACTAGTTAAAATGCTAATTTTTGATATCAATAATTACATTTCCACTAGCAAAAACTATAATTCTTGATTAATCTGAATTAATACAATCTGTAATTGTATTTTCACCAGTTAAATGTCACCATAGGCTGCCATTCAAATTCAGTTGTTGATATCAAGAATTGATTTCTTACTAGTTGAAATTCCAATTTCACATATCAGAAATACAATTCTTACTAATAAAAATCATAATTTTTGATATCAATAATTACATTGTTATTAGTAAAAATGTGAATTTTTAATATCAAGTATTCAATTGGCAATAGTTAAAATGTCAGTCATTGATATCAACAATTGAATTGCTACTATTAAAAATGTTCATTTTTGATATCTGAAAATGTATTTCTGATATCAATATAATTTCAGATGGCTTTCTTACTAGTAACAATCACATTCATGATATCAGAAATTAACATTGTCAATAATGACAATCAAATAATTGATTTCAAAAATTAACATTGTTACTAGTTGCAATTCAATTGTTGATATCAAGAATAGATATCTACACTAGTATCAAAGTAATTAATGATATCAAAAATTATGATTTTTACTAGTAAGAATTGTATTTCTGATATGTGAAATTGGAATTTCAACTAGTAAGAAATCAATTCTTGATATCAACAACTGAATTTGAATGGCAGCCTATGGTGACATTTAACTGGTGAAAATACAATTACAGATATCAAGACTTAGTGGAAATGTAATTACTGATATCAAAAATGAGCATTTTAACTAGTGAAAATTGAATGATATCAAGAATTAACATTGTTACTAGTGGAAATGTAATTCCTCATTTCAAAAATTGAATTGCTGATATCAAGAATTCATATCCTGAGAATGAATAAAAGTCAAAATGGCTTGCCATTGCCATCACACCTTCAATGCAACACTTCAGCTATAGGATTTCATATCTCACAATTGTGACTATTTCTCATAGCTGTAACTTTATATCTCACAACTGCCACTTTATTTCTCATAATTATCACTTAATATCTAATAAGGTGTCTTAATATCTCACAACTGCAAGTTTATTTATGGCAAATGATAATTTATCTATCATAATTGTTTACATTTTTGCATTTGCATTTGGCAGACAATGGGAACCTACACCAAAACACACTCGTGCACAAACGCTGTCACTTTTGTACAAACACATACATGTGCGTTTTCATATGCACAAACAAAACTTCACTCAGAAATCATACTGGGATATGAACCGAGCAGGACATCAGAGGAAATGTGAATTTGCTCGGGCTGTTTGCAGGTGGCAAAAACAAATTCCTTTTTAGTTTTCAAACGCCATTCTTGTTCTTATCTATTCAGTCTGCAAAATACGCTCCAATTTCCTCTGCAAATAGAGATTAGCGTGCTATCGGAACAGAGGCCTCTCTCTCCCGGCGAGGCTCCGTCGCTGGCCACGTCAACGCTGCCAAATGCCAGCGTGGCTTCGCCGTCTTCTCATAATCCCTGTCTTAACCGCCACTGTCCTTAATATCTGCCGGACAATATTTGGTCATCCTGCCTTCGAGGTTTAATATACGAGACACAAGTGCAGTCAAGAGTTAAGAAGCACCCGGAAGGTCTTGGTGTTTAACGTGCACGTGAAGCCAGTGAACCGACAGCTTGCCAAGTGTGATTGGAGAGAGTAAGGGAGGAAGACAAAAGGAGACGGTGGATTTTAAGCAGAGCGGCATGTGATGGCCAAGCGCTGGGTTTTTTTAATTTGAGAGGGAGCCACGGCGGAGGCGCCCCAAATTGCTCAGAGTAATGAAAAGAAGCATGGGCTGCATTGTCATGCACGTCATGGTATCGTACACAAATTGCATAAAGCTGCTTTGCATTATCCGCTGAAGTGACCAGCAATGACATTGGTAAATTAAGTTTTCTCGACTTGCGGCACACAAGGGCACGGTCTGATTTAAATCAGAGTAATTGCTTAATCATCTTTCATTATTTTCATTATTAATCATTCTTTTTAAAGAAAGTGCTTCTGTGCTTGTGTGCATGCATATGTGTGAGAATGATTTCTGCAGTATGTAGTATGTATACTGTGCACAAAATGTTCTGTTTCCACTTGATCTGGTGGTTAATATTACTTGTGTTTTATTAATCACATTAGAAATGGAGGGTTAAGCTGAGCGCACTGCATTGTGAGTTATATATCGCACTCAGTGTCTATGCATACAGAAATTCTGTACTATATACAGTACTGAGAAGTATATTAGTATGCTATTTCAAACACAGCCTAGGAGTGGCACTTGAAAAAATGAAAATGTACAAAGTTCTTTTCAAATGGACAAAAATACAGTTATAAACAAATACTTTTTTAGTCATATATAAATATATATTTAAATGCAACCAAACAATTTTAAATCCAAGCTTTAAATTGCTTTTCTATACTTGCCAATCGAGTAGAAAAAATGCCAGCAAAGACGAATTCTGATGGAGATTTTGGGCCTAATACACTCTGGCTGCTTATAAATTGAAAAGTTGATAATTTATTCTGTATACTAATGTACACTGCTGTATCCTACAGTGCAACGCACCCAACGTGACCTTCCATTTCCAGTGTGATGACTCAGAATTTTACAGCAGGAGTCCTATTATGCTTTTCTCCATGTTCAACTTTCTTTAGTGTGTAATGTTGCTGTCTGAGCATGAAAAAGCTCTGCAAAGTCCCTCCAGCTGGAGTTATTCTCTGTATCAGTGTCACTGTTTCTGAACTCCCTGAAACGCCTCCATTGTAGTTTTGAGTTTTCTTCCAGGAAGAAACAGGTCACACTATTCCTCATTGAATAATCCCCCACCCAGTAATAGTAAAGGGCGGGACATTTCCCAAACACACAAAGCGGTTGACTAATCACAACACACTGATCCAGCCGACCAATCAGAGCACATTGTGCTTTTCAGAAGGAGGGGCTTCATACTGACAGGAACTAAACAGAGGTACGTTTCCCGAAAACATTGTTAGCCAACTATGTTCACAAGTCATTAGCATAGTTCAATGAGTGTTTCCCGAAACCATAGTTCCAACGAACATTTGCAAACAACATCTGCAAGGTTACGACGCTCAAAGTTCAAGGCAAAGGGAGATATTTTCTTTAAAAAAAATCGCTTTTTAAGCACTACAAGAAATGGCTGGTAGGGACTAAAACGAGCTTCTTCCTGGGTTTGTGACATCACTAACCCTAAAATTTACATAAACCCCGCCCCCAAGAACACTCAACAAAGGGGGTGGGGCCATGTTGGGCTGCTTTAGAGAAGAGGAAGAGTTGTTGTAGTAGAGTGTTGTTGACATGCCGTCATTTTACACCGGACTGCTTCACAAACGAGGGTCAATTCAACACAAAAGATGAACATGACGACACATGCTAGTGGATGAGTTGAATCAACTCCACAGCAACTACATAAATTTATCCACTAACAATTCAGAAACGACTAAAAGTTGTAACTTCTTCCTGAGTCTCTCCATCAGTGTCGACTCCGGTTTGAACAATGTAAAGCCCCGGGTATACTTCGAGACCGCGCGGACAGTCTGCGTGCAACAGCGCATGCGCAAGCGGTATAGAAGAGTCCACTAGGTGGCAATACGCACAGTATTGAGCACAGTGTTCAGCCGTCAAAGAAGAGTGTGAAAAGACCGGTTTAAAAACAACACGCTTGAAAAAAGAGAAAAACACGACAATATGGACAGCGGACTTGACGAGCGTTTGTGCGAAGAGATTAGAAAGTAACCACATTTGTACAATTGATGTTTGAAAGAGTACAAAGACGTTTTTAGGGCGGCACATTCATGGAGGGGGATAAGTAAAATATGGGAAAGGATGCACTTCTTTTCTTCTCCGATCATGCACAGTGAATGTCACGTTGATGACACGACTCAGTGCTGCTCTCCGATGTCTGGTAGAGCATAGAAAAAAGCTGTACCGCGCATGTGATGATCGCGGTCATCCGCGCGCATCTGTGGTGTAGTATACTTTGAAAGACACACGGACGTGACTGCGCGCGTGACGCGTCCGGGCGCGGAAATTAAAGTATACCCGGGGCTTAAGGCTGAACACCCTTACTGACAATCCTCATTTTGGCTGCGTGAGATTCTCCAGCTTTGTTGTTGTTGAGCTGTTAAAGCTCCGCCCTCTTCTGGAAAGGGGGCGGGGAGCAGCAGCTCATTTGCATTTAAAGGGACACACACAAAAACGGCGTGTTTTTGCTCACACCCAAATAGGGCCAAATTTGACAAGCTATAATAAATGATCTGTGGGGGATTTTGAGCTGAAACTTCACAGACACATTCTGGGAACAGAAGCTTATATTACATCTTGTGAAAGGGCCATTATAGGTCCCCCTTTAATAAATCTTTACCTTGAGCAAAACAAGTAAGCTGACATTCAGTACTATCTATATCTTTTATTCGAATATATACAAATGTCATTTACGTCTTTTAGTTTGTCAAGAGATTTAAAGCACCATTTTTGAAGAGTGCACACGTGCGTACATGCTCTAGTATGTAAGAACGAGTTAAAACATTTAAATGCAAAATAACCATATCTATTTCCAAGATGACAGGACAAATAAGCATGTAACTCGAGGAGGTCATGTGGCAACAATGTAGCATACTACGTTTTTCCACTGTGTATTTTTTTAATAAACAGCAGGCAATGGATAGTATACACTGTGGAGTATGATGTTTTCAATACGCAAGTATTGCATTGTGAACATCCCTGAAATTCTCTGTCTTTAAAGCAAATTTAGTTGCTATGCACTTCAGGGCAGTCAGGATGCAGGATGCAATTTCCTTCTGCTCTCTGAAAAGCCAAGGTTTCTTCTGCTGTTGCGCTTTGTTCTCGATGTATGAAACAACCTTGTAGATGTCCTGACAAATAACAGCACAATTCAATGCATGAAACATTAAACTTAAAGCATTGAGGGTAATTCAATTCAAAAATCTCCACCTTTTACTTGTTTCTATTTCTTCAAATACTTTACATCAAGCAGATGATGCATGCACAAAGTAAAGTCCCAATGCATTACGGGGATGGGTATAAAACAGAGGGGGCTATTCCCAATTCCCTTTTCAATTCTTATCTTCACAGCTCAATTGGCACCTCAGATTTTAATACCTGGCAGGTTCTGCTCCCTAGCTTGGCGTGTTATATCTCTAGCTGGGTCAACACTCCCATGCCGCATGCACAAATACGCTTGATTATGAAGTGCTCCATTCTATTTTCGCTCTGTTGTGCAAACCACATCGGTCTTTTCCCAGGGTGCTCCCAGCAGAAATGAGATGATGCACCAGGTTTGCTTACTGAGGTAAAATAATATGTGGGCAGTGAGAAATGCACCTGATAATAAAACAAAACAGACATGGCAATTAAATAAGATTTTTAAGAAATTATGTTAAAGTCACACAGAAGGATTAGTTCACTTCAGAATTAAAATTTCCTGATAATTTACTCACCCCCATGTCATCCAAGATGTTTATGTCTTTCTTTCTTTAATCGAAAAGAAATTAAGGTTTTTGAGGAAAACATTCCAGGATTTTTCTCCATATAGTGGACTTGGTAACTGTTGAAGTCCACTATATGGAGAAAAAATTAACTAATTTCTTTGACTGAAGAAAGACATAAACATCTTGGATGACACGGGGGTGAGTAAATTATATCGGATATATGATTGGGACTATTCAATCACTTGGATCGGATTGGGGGCACAAACAACTTGATCAGGACGTCCCTAATGCCATGTACAATGCAATGTAAAAAACGCTCAAGATATACAGATAAGTCAACCATAAAATATTGGCTCATAACACTGCAAAGAGGCTGCAGGAGCGATCATAGATGTGCTATAAGATCCACAACATCAGATTTTCACCATCTCATATCTTTCACAACTCAATCTAGATCCCTATGGACCAAAGACAACATGTGAAAACAGCTGTGAAAGAGTCAGCACAAAGTAAAAGTGCCTCAGAGAGCGGCCGTCTGACTGACATAAAAAAAACACATGAACCAAAGAAGGTCCTTGATGCATTGTCTGGAAAACTGTCATGTGTGTTATCAGAGTCAGATGGAGCGGCCCATACAGGATCAGCTGACAAATATTCAGCATTGATTCTGTGTAAATATACTTAAAGGTGCCCTAGAACGTTCTTTCACAAGATGTAATATAAGTGTAAGGTGTCCCCTGAATGTGTCTGTGAAGTTTCAGCTCAAAATACCCCATAGATTTTTTTTAATTAATTTTTTAACTGCCTATTTTGGGGCATCATTAACTATGCACCAATTCAGGCTGCGGCCCCTTTAAATCGCGCGCCCCCTGCCCCCCCCCCGAGCTCTCGACTATAATACAGTGCATAAAGTTCACACAGCTAATATAACCTTCGAATGGATCTTTACAAGACTTTAACCACATTTAACAGTACATTAGCTACATGCTAACGAAACATTTAGAAAGACAATTTACAAATATCACTAAAAATATTATGATATCATGGATCATGTCAGTTATTATTGCTCCATCTGCCATTTTTCGCTATTGTTCTTGCTTGCTTACCTAGTCTGATGATTCAGCTGTGCACAGATCCAGACGTTAATACTGGCTGCCCTTGTGTAATGCCTTGAACATGGGCTGGCATATGCAAATATTTGGGCCTTCATATTAATGATCCTGACTCGGTGTTATGTTGAGATTCGCCTGTTATTCAGAGGTCTTTTAAACAAATGAGATTTACATAAGAAGGAGGAAACAATGGAGTTTGAAACTCAATGTATGTCTTTTCCATGTACTGAACTCTTGTTATTCAACTATGCCGAGGTAAATTCAATTTTTGATTCTAGGGCACCTTTAATAGTTATATAAATATAAAAGAGTTAATGTAATGTTTAAAAAATTTTTTACATTTAAAGGGGACATACCATGACATATCATCCAACGTGAAAAAGGACAACCCAGTAACTTTGTTTTGGCAAGCTTTCTCTGCAAACATGTGAAAAAATGAGACGCTCAGATTTCGCTCCCCTGGTGACATAGGAAGGTGATCTTATTATAATATTAACGCCCCTTAAACTGCACGTTTACACCCACGGCAACACCGTTTTGTTTTCGCAAGCGACAACGGTGTACCAGTTCTAACGCCAAGGCAAAAGTTCGAGCAAAGCATGCTAACTGTTCTGTTGTTTAAGAGGAAGAGTTGTTGTAGTAGATAGTTGTTGTCATGCCGTCATTTTACGCCGGACTGCTTCACAAACGAGGGTCAATTCAACGCTGGATTTGCACAAAAGATGAACATGACGGCACCTGCTAGTGGATGAGTTGAATCAACTCCACAGCAACTACATCAATTTATCCACTAACCATTCAGAAACGACTAAAAGTTGTAACTTCTTCCTGAGTCTCTCCATCAGTGTCGACTCCGGTTTGAACAATGTAAGGCTGAACACCGTTACTGACAATCCTCATTTTGGCTGCGTGAGATTCTCCAGCTTTGTTGTTGTTGAGCTGTTAAAGCTCCGCCCTCTTCTGGAGCAGCAGCTCATTTGCATTTAAAGGGACACACACAAAAACGGTGTGTTTTTGCTCACACCCAAATAGGGGCAAATTTGACAAGCTATAATAAATGATCTGTGGGGGATTTTGAGCTGAAACTTCACAGACACATTCTGGAGACACCAGAGACTTATATTACATCTTGTGAAAGGGGCATTCACTTTAACAAGATAATTTGTACAGTTTGTTAAAATGAAAGCTAAACTGAACTTGAAAGACACACTAAAAAACAAGATAAAACCTAGTAAAACTGTCAACACTCTAAGAACCGTGGAGCTGCAGGAGCCGAAACAGCATGAAAAAGCAGTTTTCACTGTAGCAGCTATTTTCTCCAGATCATTAACACCATGTTGCAGCTCTGGCATTCATTCAGCAGCACTTACATTTCATCTCTTGGTCCAACAACTCAAAGCTCTCTTTAGCTCTGTCCTTCAAAGTTAAATGTCTTCCTAAAGCGTCTCTCCCGTGTCTAGAGACACCCTCAGCATCCTTTAACTGTTCACTGGGCCTAAAACAGATGCATCATTTGCTGTGTTTGGTGCCTCGCCTCAGAGAGGCTTCGGGGCTTGATTCCCTGAGACCTGTGGGACATTAATTCAAACATGATTTGTATCCCCTTGACTTTTACATGCTCTCGTTTGTAATTGCACTTGCTTCTGGCGCAAAGTTATTAACAAAAGCGAGCTGGAGTTCGACGGCAGAGAGCCTCGACGCCTTTGTACTGCACATCTATTACTCGCTGCCCTTGATGATCAAATAAACACTGAAACTTTTGAAAGCCAAACCATCATGAATGCTAAGGATCTAGAGGAAATAATAAATGCATGACAATAACCTGCTGAAAACAGTTTTGGGAGAAAAAGCATGAAGAAATTATTGCATTATATAATATTGTATTATATATATATATATATATATATATATATATATATATATATATATATATATATATATATATATATATATATATAACATGGAGAAAAAGCATGAAGAAATTATTGCATTATATAATATTGTATTATATAATATTATATATATATATATATATATATATATATATATATATATATATATATATATATATATACAGTGCTTCCCACAGGTTTGAAATATACTTGCTGTGGTAGCCGGGCGAAAAATCCTTCTATTACCCACGGCACAAAAATGGTCTACTACATGTGACAAACAAATAATGATTTTTAACAGTATTTTTATTTATTGAAATTAATTTTAATTACATAGCATATTATATTTAATTTCATACTAATATTATGCATTATTATGCATTGTAAATTATGCAAAATTACAGCATTTAAATGGTTCACCTTTTCCTATGTTCTCCTTGCTGTCATATAGTGTCTGGGACACAATGGGACACAGTGAATGGGACACAGATTTTACTAGTAAAATTTATAAAATGAATAATGTGTGTCAAATAATGTTCTTAGTCTTTTCTTCCTGTGGGGGAGACTACAATAATTTATTATGAATTAAATGGAAATCAAATTAAATACAATTTATTGTGTAACCAAAATACCAATAATGCCCAAAAGAAAAAGAAAAAACTTAGCGTGTGACTTTTAATTATAAACAAGCCCGAAATACACAGGTACTCTTATTTTGAAATGTCTGTACTATTGCAGGCTGATCCTTCAGGTTCTTACAATCATCTAAAACATTTTATATAAAGGCCATAAAGTATACTTTGTAATAATTCATCAACTTGAGTTCATTAGCAATCGCTTGGCATAAATCTGCGCTTTTCATTGATTGAGAATCACTTTAAAGCAGACTGAAGCACTGTTGCGCGAGCTTGTAGAACGCGCAACAGCGCCGCCTAGTGACTTTGCAAAATGCAGCGTCTGTGGGAATGTTAACGGGAGTAAACAGTTCTGATGCACACATAACGAGCAGGTATGAAACGACTAGTTTATCGATCGCGGATGGTTTCATTATCTTGCGCGGATATAAAAGTATAAGAGGATAAAAATAATAAAATCAAAAATGTGTCTCCAAATATACTTGGGCGGCCATTATTATACGTGGGCGGCCAGCCCAAGTAAAGTCTAAAGTCTATATATATATTGAATTAACCAAAAAGACCATTTATAAAATATATACATTTATATAAAAATACATAATTAAATAAATAATTGCAAATAAAAAGTAACTAATTTGTTTTATTATTTTAATTGTCTATTAGACAATAAATGATTTTTCAAACAAAAAATATATAGTAGTGCTGTCAAACAATTAATCGCAATTAATCACATCCAAAACAAAAGTTTGTTTACATAATATGTGTGTACTGTGTATATTTATTATGCATTTATAAATACACACACATGCATGTATATATTTAACAAAAATATATATATAATATATATACATATATATATATATATATATATATATATATATATATACATACACACACATATGCATACATGTAAATCTTTCTTAAATATATTCATGTATGTGTGTGTATTTATATATATTTATATACAATATACAATAAATATAAACAGTACACACAAATATATTATGTAAACACAAACTTTTATTTTAGATGTATACAAAAATTAATATACAAAATTAATTTAATTAATTTTTAAATATGTAGTTAAATGCAACAATAAATAATATATTTTTAAATGCAAGTTTTAAATTGCATTTAAAACTAACTAAATAAATAACTTTAATTTATTTAGTACTTTATCTCATTTGATTATTTTCATTTATTTTTTAATACAAAAAAAAATTATTTTATCGGTTTCAATATTTTGTGAATTTCTGCAACCACTGAATTGTAATACTACAGCTGACCACTAGTCAATAAGGCGACATGGGAGAGTCATGCGGCCAAAGACTACAACAAAACACTGTGGAAGGAGAGACGGCGGATGAAGAAGAGAAGTGGGCGGCACACTGCAACCAATTAAATATTTACAGAGGCACTTCCTTCTGACACCTTGATGATGAAGAGAGGCAGCCCAAGAATTATCAGATGGCTAGAGCCCGAGGCTGGAGAGGATTAAACATTAACTGGCAGATAGATCCTGTTTTTCCACGTCTGATCCCATTAACTCCGGCTGGGCTGCGTGAAGCCCCTGAACGCGCCTCCCTCCGCTCTTCCTGCTCTGAGACAGTCGAGTTCAGATCGCCGCTTCTTACCTGCCCTTTGGCCACCTGTCACATCCACACCACCACGACGGCACTGACTTCAACCACCTGGTCACCGTTTACTCAAGCACAAGATGGATCACTCTATTTCTGTATGTGAGACGAGGGAGATTTGAGCTTCCTTACTGAAAAGACCAGCAGGCCTGGTTACTATCATTGCCAACTAGACTGCTTAACTAGCTTAAGGAATAGTTGACATTATTTACAGCAAAGCGGAAGATTATAAGTGAAAAACAAATTTATTTTGGGTTTATTCCTCACACAAAGCTATCATCTGACTTCAGAAGTCCTGGAATATAGCACAAAATTTGTACGGACAATTTTTATGGTGCTTTATAATCTATAGTTACACTGTAAAACCTGATAAACCTGATAAGCCTTAAACCATTTAGGATTTAAAACCAATAAGTATGAGTACTGTAAACTCATTTACATTAAAGGGGTCTTGAATTGAGAAATCAAGCTTTTGATATATAAGAGGTCATCATACTATAAGAATATCCTGTAAGTTTCAGAACTGAAAACTTGCTTGTTAGTCCAATAAAAGCTTTTATTGACAACAGACCCAGCAAATGACTCGTCCCAGAATGTGCCTATAGATAGATGAAACTCCGCCTCCACAGAAGAAATCAACGCCTACTTCATCATTGCAACATTAGCCCCGCCCACTCGTGTGTTATTGAGATGAGGAGGAGGAGAGAAGAGCGATGCAGGACTAAAATAACATTACCTTTCAAAGGATCCTAATGCAGGAATATGCTTATTTATTTTCAGTTGAGCTTTATTTATTTGTATTCGGTTCATTTCACTGTGGATTCTTTGGTAAATCAATGGCATTTCGGTGCAAACAGACTTTTACGATATGGACTCGACAGTAATGCAACAACATGTCAGTAACTGTGTTCATTCTAATGCCTGATCTGATATTAATGATTCATGTACAGTCAGATGATCTTTGTCTGTGTGTCAGTAAATCAAACCAGTGACTAAAATCCTTAGTAGGATGAAAATAATCTGTTATTTAAACGGTGATTAAATTATATAAAGAAAGCGATCAAAGAACGCTCCCTTTACAATCGCTGGAGCTGTCAATCAAACAGCGTGAGTTTATCAGTGACTGAGTTCTGGACTCGCACCAAAACTCACGTTTTATTCAACGAATCTCTTAGTTACATCATGTTTGCACTGTTAGTTATGATGAAAGCATTCGTTAGTGTGCAGAAATTGACGAGATCACTGCTTTCATGATCTCAACAACATGTCTGTGATCGACTACAATGTTCATCACTGCAACCTTTCATGCCACAATCTAAATATAATGCCATAGATCTACATGTAATGCTATAATCAACACTTTTCACGATTAGTTAACCTTGAGAGCTGTAATAGTAAAAATGAGCGAGTATACTTTCATAGACAAAGATGTCAGCCAATCACAGCAGTGGGCGTTTACACTGAAGTCTCACAGCAGACACGCCCCTTAAAACAGAGCGTTCAAATCAAAGCGCTAAAATCAGGGTAGGAAAAATGCCTTTTATTTCTAAATTATGACAATTTTTTGATGTAAATGCATACTAACATTATAAGTGCACCCCAAGAAACATTATAAAACAATAAAACAACGCAGTTCATGACCACTTTAAGTTAAATTCACTTATATTTTGGTGTTGGTTTAGTCAGTCATTAGAGTAAACTCAACTTAAAGATTTTAAGTTTATTCCAGTCATTCAGTTAACAAATCTAAGTCTTAACAACTATATAGCTACTTAAATGGTTTGAGGAAATTGATTAAACGGTTTAAGTTCATCAAACTCAATGTAATAAAGTTACATAAATCTAAGCAAAAACTAAAATTGGTACAAAGCAATGATGACAGAACAGATTTACACTAGTGCTAGATATTAATCTATATATTAAAATATGCAGAAAAATATGCAACATCTGTATAAAGAATTAAATATCCAATACTGGAAAATAAATATTATATACACACTACTGTTCAAAAGTTTGGGGTCAAATAGATTTTTGTAATGTATTTAATGTAATGTATTCTCTTCTGCTCACCAAGGCTGCATTTACTTGATAAAAAATACAGTAAAAACAGTAATACTGTAAAAAATTATTACAATTTAAAATTGGCGTTTTTTATGTGAATATATAGTCAAATGTAATTTATTCAAATTCAAAAGAACAGCATTTATTTTAAATGTCTTAATATTTTAAAAGTCACTTTTGATCAATTTAATGCATCCATGCTGAATAATAACAAAAAATCAATAAAAGAAAAATCTAACTGACCTAAAACCTTTGAATAGTAGCGTCATGTTGGTTATCATGATCAATATGGTTTAATTTTCTTTAACCAGCAAGACTTTGGTTGACCCAGTGACCACCTAGACCAGCACTGCATCAGCATTAACCAGAAAAATCAAGAATACATTGTGATCTAAGGGAACTTTAACTTCTTTCAAGTATGCAAAAGAGGTTGGAGTGGTTCATGGACTGAATCTGTTTAAACGGATCATTAATTCCACTTAGTTCACATCGCGTATTGACTTAGCTGGTGTCATGAGATACAGATTTGGCTTCGGTTTGCAAACAGATTAAGGGATTTTTGTACCTCACTTTACACACAGTTCTGTATTGATTACACATGTAGCCTACTATTTGGTGCATAAACCCCACTGCACAGTAAACACTGATCACACACCGGTGACTTATGAAACACTCAGCTGTCACGCAGCATTGTTACCTGACGTTGCCAAGCGCTCGTCTTCTGTTCATATAATGCTTGCATACTGCTCAATTCTCCGGACATAATTCCCTCTCCATGTATTCGTCAATATACATCTATACCATGTGGAAGAGAGACTGCACAAGCTTGATAAACTCCAACAGAGATCTTTACCATCGAACCTTCCAGCTCTGTCAACGCCGCTCGCAGCTCCACATCCCCAAAGACATTTCAGTTTTACCCCCATTTCTATCTTGGAATAAAGCCCAAACCCCAAAGCACTCCCAGATCAATACAGTAGTTAAACTGTTACTTGCCTCGCAGAAAACCTCACACACTCCCGCCAAAAGAAAAGGCCCCGTGGTACCGTGCAAACGCATCCCTGCACACGGGTCATTTTGACAAATTTGTCGAAAATGTTTTGAGTCTCTTTCAAAAGAGCCGGTGTCATAAGACATCGAGCCCCCCCAGAAATCGGGTCTCCTTTAGGACCCAAGAGGTAATGCCAAGTTGTTATCAAAAGTTATCTTTGTTATCAAAGTTGTCAGAAGTTGTTATTTTTATGTCTTGATTAATTAACCTATCTAACCTATTTCACTATTGCATGATGGGACTTGATTTCTCACCACACCGGTCACAGTGGTCTCAGTGTTTCGCGGTAAAGTGAACACGTCATGTCATGCTGCCCGTGTGAAAAATGGAGTGGACCGAAACACGAGGCTTTTATCCAATCATTAGATAAAGAAAAGTGCTGAATATGCATCGGCAAATTGAATATTTGAGCAAATGCGCATTCGTTGTCGTGCTGGCATTTAGATATCATTTGCCTTTTTGTTTAATTTTTGTATGCATAAGCGTTGCGGTGTATCACAATGGAATGAGCTTATTAATGACTCCTGCTGCATCCCAATAATTGAATCTTTTGCTGTATTTTTCTACAACACTTGGAGGAAAAACTTGCTGTAAAAGTATAGAAAATGCTACAAAGAAGAGGCAACCAAAGTGATTATGCAAAACAACTTTTAAGGCAAGTAGCCTGTAAAATTGATGCTGCTTTTAAAAAAGAAAATCAATTTAGGCATCAAACGAGTATAATGAACAAATAATTTCTTATAATATCTGAAAATAACAGGCTAAACGCTGAAAATATAATAAATGCTCTTAAATGGTTAAATCCATTGCTGTGTTGGTGATGATAATCTAAATCTTAAAATATGCAGAAACAATTACAGGTAAATGTCAGATGAAACTTACTAAGAAGTGACAACCACTCAGAATGAATGCATTTATTTTATTTTTAATTATTTATTTTTATATGTTAGCAAATATTATAAATAATTTTGTTTATCTCTTATACCACTTCCTGATGCTTTTTTAACACTCCACTGCAAGTATTGCATGTGTAATTTATGCTTTTCTTTGTATTTTATCATTCTAATGCAGCCACAGAGAATGATGGAGAATGTAATCTGTCCCCTCATAAACCAGCTAATTAATATTATTAAACTGTAGAATTTTGAAAGCTTTTATAACTATTCTTCATCATCTTTAATTAAAAACATTTTTTTAATTTTTGCAATAATGTGCACAATATTGAGCACAATAAAAATTGAAAATAGTATTCTAAAAGCTGAAAATATTATAAATGTTCATAATAAATGCTCTTAAAGGGTTAAATCTATTGCTATCCTTTTAGTACAAAATGATAATCTTATAATATGCAGAAACAATTACAGGTATATTTGGTAAATATTATCAAACATGCACAATAAGATCAGGAACATGTATTAAGACAGTTAAATGCACAATATGTCATATTTTTGGATTAAAATATCCACTAGAACAATGTTATATATTTTGTTGAATTGTGTAGTTACATTATCCCAGATGTTTCTAAGAATGTTTAAATGAGGAGAAATATGCAATTTTAACCAGGACACGGACCGTGTCCGTGCGTCACAGTGACATCATACTCGCGTTACCCTCGGTTTCCGGTTTTATTTTGTAGAAACCATGAAAACACCAAAGAAAGCTTTAATATTATACGTTTTATTAGATAAGGCAACAACTGTTTTGATACATTTATAGACAAAAAACAAATTATGTTATATAGCTCAACACGTTTAGTCTTATTGTTTAAATCTCGTTTTCTTGATTTTAGTACCATGTTTTTACCATGTCTCAGAGAAAAACACTATTTTGTAAAGTAGCTAACACAGCATAATCAGATGCAGCTTTATTTTTATTAACAGTAATACAGCATTCTCTCCGTCATACAATATGTTTTAAATTAATTGCATGCCATTTATCAACACTAGCCATCCGACATTTATTAATATGATATTCTAATATTGATCTATCTTACTGCAGTGTGTAACAGTGTCTCACAGCTGCCGCAGAGCGAACGCACAGAGTAACGTTATAACATCATTTTCAACACGCTCAAATGTATCTAATATGATAAACAGTGCTGCTTTACCCCACATACGCTTGACCAGAAGAAGCAGAAGCAGCTACTACGGCATAATAAAAGTTCTGCTGCTCTCGAGCCGTGTGTCGCGCTCGTCTCTCATTAGTTCCAGCGGCCTTGTTCAGCTCCAACATCACTCGGCCCTGCTCTGCTTCATACTACAGTAATGTTAATAATCTTATCCATGAACATGATTTCTGCCCGGGTCCCATCTCGATTCTTTTCCCCTGGCTTTGAGGTGAAGACAACAACCTCCGAGCTCAATCTCGGCGTCATCAAGCTATACCTTTGTATTGAATGGGTGACCTCTAGTGGTGAAAAATTACATATTGTGCCTTTAAAGTCATATGAATATCATTGCATCACAGGCCCCACATCACTTCCTGTCTCAACCAATAGGCAGAATATACAGTGTACACATCCCCGTGGGTCTTCAGCTACCATCTTCTCTTTGACATTGATAAATGAAACTTTCTTTCAGAATTATCTACCTGACACTGATGCAGAGCGTGGCACACTCATTCTGAATGCATGCTGCACTGTGCAAGGCCACGTCACAGGGGGAGAGAACGTGGGTGGAAAAGGCCTGCTCTGGGCATCTGGCACGGCCCGTGGAGCTGCTGAGAAGCACTCCTTACGGAGGAGAGACGGGGAAATGCGAGAGGGCCGGAGGGCGTGGGGCGGGGGAGGTTATGCGGCTGCTACCCAGGAGTCTGCTCTGTCAGTATAATTCAGCTCTGGCACTAAGAACAAAACCCATGTTACCTCAGGGAGAAGAAATCAACGAACACCTGCTTAGGAAAGAGAGAGAGAGAGAGAGAGAGAGCTCCAGGGATGAAGGGAGGGGCAAGAAGCATGCAGCAGCGAGATGCTGTCAGACGGCGGTAAGAGACGGCGAGAAAAGAAGATGCAAGAGAATTAAAAAACCAAAGAGTGTTCAGAATAGCACCCTAACATACTGCTCAAACTATTTCTGCACAAACAGTACAGAGCATGCTGGGTGCAATGCTGCATCCCAAAATGCAATGCTCTTCACTTGACCTTCCATTTCCAAGATGAACTGGAAGTGACATCAGACATGATTTTCATGATTTTATCATACAATTCTTACAATTTCTGCAGTACATAGGATGCATACTGTGCATACTAAGCAAATTGTCAGTATGCATTAAATGCCTAGATGTGCAGTAAAAAAAAAAGTGCTCAATGTGTGCAATGTTGCATCCCAAAATGCAATGCTCTTCACTTGACCTTCCATTTCCAAGATGAACTGGAAGTGACATCAGACATGATTTTCATGATTTTATTATACATTTCTTATGATTTCTGGATCTCTACAAGGACGTGTCCCGAGTTGAAATCTCGTAATTAGCCGTGAATGCACCTAAATAGCACAAAATATACATATATTTTTTTTTAAAAAACTGTGCTCAATGTGTGTAATGCTACATCTGATCCCACAATGCAATGCTCTTCACTTTGAAACTCCATTTCAAATATGCTGAAAGAACCGGAAGAGACATTAGACATGTTTTTTTTTAACTGCAGGACAGCATGCAACTCTTTTTCTGCAGTATATATGATGCATACTGTGCATACTATGCACATTTTCAGTATGCATTAGGTACCAGTATGTGCAGTTTTTTGTCAGAATGTGCAGATTGTCAAAATGCTATGAGAAAAATGACTTGACCTTCCATGTCAAATATGACGAATGAACCAGAAGTGATTTCGGACATGATTTTCATTTGCAGTACAGCATACTATTGAAAATTCCAGGAATTTTCAAAGTTGGAAATTTTCCATTGGAATTAATGGGAATATATGGGAATTATGGGAATTAATGGGAATAAACTGGAAATTTACAAATTTGCAGGTTAAGCAATAGCTGGGAAAAAAAAAAAAAAAACATCTTGCAGCATAATCTTGGTTAAAACAACCAGATTTAATACAAATTCCTGAATCACATGCACAAACCACATTAAGCATGTCTGCTTATGACCAAACTAAATGTATTTATGTTTGTATATGATACAGTTTGTATAAATTACCCTACATTTCCAATTAATTCCCTTTAAGTTTCCAACTTATAATATTTCAAAAATTCCCCAGCTTAACGTCCTATGGAAATTTTCTGGAAAGTTTCCAGAAATTTACCCGGAATTTTTCCATCTCTTTGCAACCCTACATATTATCATACTACTCTTACTTTTTCTGCAGTACATAGGATGCATACTATGCATACTACATGCAATGTACATGCAAGTACATTTTCAGTATGCATAAAGTACCAGGGTGTGCAGTTTTTGTCAAAATGTGCAGTACAAAAAGAGCCCAATGTGTGCAATACTTTATCCCACAATGCAATGTACTGAAACTGACCTTTATTTTCCAATATGAGAAACAAAACTATTTTGAACTGTGATTTCAGACATCTTTTGCTTGACTTATTATCCATACTATCTCTCCATCAGTGTCGACTCCGGTTTGAACAATGTAAGGCTGAACACCGTTACTGACAATCCTCATTTTGGCTGCGTGAGATTCTCCAGCTTTGTTGTTGTTGAGCTGTTAAAGCTCCGCCCTCTTCTGGAAAGGGGGTGGGAGCAGCAGCTCATTTGCATTTAAAGGGACACGCACAAAAACGGCGTGTTTTTGCTCAAACCCAAATGGGGCAAATTTGACAAGCTATAATAAATGATCTGGGTATTTTTACTGTTTCACGTATTGTATTTAAAAAAAATGTATTGCAATTGTGTGCGATATTCAATAAATAGTAAAACAGTATTTAATTCAAGTAGCAGGCCACGCATAAAGAAAATGTTCATACCGTGCAGAATATACATACTATATACTGCAGAAACAGAAGTAGTGTACTAGTATGCTATTCCAAACATGTGTTTTATTCTCATTCCACAAGAGTGGCCACTGCTGATCATGTCATACAGAGCAGAATAAAGCTCTTGAAGCTAAATATTAAATGTTCAGCATTGATCTTCAACATAATTCTCTCCATAAAACTTCAAACACAAGTGCTGCCACTCCAGAACCCTGTCTGAGCACTGAGAGTTTCCTGGCTGCCTTCCACACGACGTAGCCTACTTGTGTTGTTGTTGTTTGCTTCTGCCTTCTGCCGGTTTTGTTTTGCATGGATGAGACGAAACACTTGGCGTTGTGACGGCGGCTCAGTTACACAAGCGCGCGCTTCCCTCGATGACTGCATTAGCTGAAGCAGACTTTCTCAGATGAGCTGCACACACCCATTCAGCCAAGTGGCCCTCATAAAACAGCCGTCAAGAGGCAACACGATGGCATATTTTTGGTTTTTGCTTTTGAGGCGAAGGCGCATTAAAAGGCAGCGATCGATGGAGGGCCATTTAATCTGCTCTCAGAACCTGGCTTAGTGTGGCTGGGCAATTGGGAGATCACAAGTCCTACAGCCTCCATCTTTCGGACAAGAGACGTATCAACGTCTCACAGCCTGGCTGCGGATTTGTGCCCACGGGTGATGATGTCATTGCGTGGCGGGACTGTTAATGAAACACAAAAATCTATTAAAATTTTCAGACGGCCAGTTTCAAAGAACAGATAATGGATTGTGTATAACTGTGTGCATGACGCCGGCATCACTGGGGATTTTCTCACATTACTTTATAAAATAGCTCAAGGCAGGGATGGATCTAATAAACAGGAAGCATGTCCAATCGCATGGAGTTTTCATTTCATTATTGTATTAATGCACTTCAATATGTTTTTTTTAATGTTTTGCCGAGTTGTTGTTGTGGTTGTTATCAATGGAGAAAGTCACAATATCTTGAGTTATTTTTTCCTGTGTTGAGCTTTTTGGGTAGGTGTTTTTTTTTTTTTGTGGTTATTTTTCCAGTGTTTGGGTAGTTTTTGTGTTACCCAGATCTTGGGTCAGACGTAACAACCCAGTGTTTGGGTAGTTTTTGTGTTACCCAGATCTTGGGTCAGACGTAACAACCCAGTGTTTGGGTAGTTTTTGTGTTACCCAGATCCTGGGTCAGACGTAACAACCCAGTGTTTGGGTAGTTTTTGTGTTACCCAGATCCTGGGTCAGACGTAACAACCCAGTGTTTGGGTAGTTTTTGTGTTACCCAGATCCTGGGTCAGACGTAACAACCCAGTGTTTGGGTAGTTTTTGTGTTACCCAGATCCTGGGTCAGACGTGACAACCCAGTGTTTGGGTAGTTTTTGTGTTACCCAGCTCCTGGGTCAGACGTAACAACCCAGTGTTTGGGTAGTTTTTGTGTTACCCAGCTCCTGGGTCAGACGTAACAACCCAGTGTTTGGGTAGCTTTTGTGTTACCTAGCTCCTGGGTCAGACGTAACAACCCAGTGTTTGGGTAGCTTTTGTGTTACCCAGATCCTGGGTCAGACGTAACAACCCAGTGTTTGGGTAGTTTTTGTGTTACCCAGCTCCAGGGTCAGACGTAACAACCCAGAGTTTGGGTAGTTTTTGTGTTACCCAGCTCCTGGGTCAGACGTAACAACCCAGAGTTTGGGTAGTTTTTGTGTTACCCAGATCCTGGGTCAGACGTAACAATCCAGTGTTTGGGTAGCTTTTGTGTTACCCAGATCCTGGGTCAGACGTAACAACCCAGTGTTTGGGTAGCTTTTGTGTTACCCAGCTCCTGGGTCAGACGTAACAACCCAGTGTTTGGGTAGCTTTTGTGTTACCCAGATCCTGGGTCAGACGTAACAACACAGTGTTTGGATAGTTTTTGTGTTACCCAGATCTTGGGTCAGACGTGACAACCCAATGTTTGGGTAGTTTTTGTGTTACCCAGCTCCTGGGTCAGACGTGACAACCCAATGTTTGGGTAGTTTTTGCGTTACCCAGCTCCTGGGTCAGACGACAACCCAATGTTTGGGTAGTTTTGCGTTACCCAGCTCCTGGGTCAGACGTAACAACCCAGTGTTTGTGTAGTTTTTGCGTTACCCAGCTCCTGGGTCAGACGTAACAACCCAGTGTTTGGGTAGCTTTTGTGTTACCCAGCTCCTGGGTCAGACGTAACAACCCAATGTTTGGGTAGTTTTTGTGTTACCCAGCTCTGGGTCAGACGTAACAAAATGTTTGGGTAGTTTTTGTGTTACCCAGATCTGGGTCAGACGTAACAACCCAGTGTTTGGGTAGTTTTTGTGTTACCCAGATCTTGGGTCAGACGTAACAACCCAGTGTTTGGGTAGTTTTTGTGTTACCCAGCTTGGGTCAGACGTAACAACCCAGTGTTTGGGTAGTTTTTGTGTTACCCAGATCTTGGGTCAGACGTAACAACCCAGTGTTTGGGTAGTTTTTGTGTTACCCAGCTCCTGGGTCAGACGTAACAACCCAGTGTTTGGGTAGTTTTTGTGTTACCCAGCTCCTGGGTCAGACGTAACAATCCAGTGTTTGGGTAGCTTTTGTGTTACCCAGATCCTGGGTCAGACGTAACAACCCAGTGTTTGGGTAGCTTTTGTGTTACCCAGCTCCTGGGTCAGACGTAACAACCCAGTGTTTGGGTAGCTTTTGTGTTACCCAGATCCTGGGTCAGACGTAACAACACAGTGTTTGGATAGTTTTTGTGTTACCCAGATCTTGGGTCAGACGTGACAACCCAATGTTTGGGTAGTTTTTGTGTTACCCAGCTCCTGGGTCAGACGTGACAACCCAATGTTTGGGTAGTTTTTGCGTTACCCAGCTCCTGGGTCAGACGTGACAACCCAATGTTTGGGTAGTTTTTGCGTTACCCAGCTCCTGGGTCAGACGTAACAACCCAGTGTTTGTGTAGTTTTTGCGTTACCCAGCTCCTGGGTCAGACGTAACAACCCAGTGTTTGGGTAGCTTTTGTGTTACCCAGCTCCTGGGTCAGACGTAACAACCCAATGTTTGGGTAGTTTTTGTGTTACCCAGCTCCTGGGTCAGACGTAACAACCCAATGTTTGGGTAGTTTTTGTGTTACCCAGATCTTGGGTCAGACGTAACAACCCAGTGTTTGGGTAGTTTTTGTGTTACCCAGATCTTGGGTCAGACGTAACAACCCAGTGTTTGGGTAGTTTTTGTGTTACCCAGATCTTGGGTCAGACGTAACAACCCAGTGTTTGGGTAGTTTTTGTGTTACCCAGATCTTGGGTCAGACGTAACAACCCAGTGTTTGGGTAGTTTTTGTGTTACCCAGCTCCTGGGTCAGACGTAACAACCCAGTGTTTGGGTAGTTTTTGTGTTACCCAGATCTTGGGTCAGACGTAACAACCCAGTGTTTGGGTAGTTTTTGTGTTACCCAGCTCCTGGGTCAGACGTAACAACCCAGTGTTTGGGTAGTTTTTGTGTTACCCAGCTCCTGGGTCAGACGTAACAACCCAGTGTTTGGGTAGTTTTTGTGTTACCCAGATCTTGGGTCAGACGTAACAACCCAGTGTTTGGGTAGTTTTTGTGTTACCCAGATCTTGGGTCAGACGTAACAACCCAGTGTTTGGGTAGTTTTTGTGTTACCCAGATCTTGGGTCAGACGTAACAACCCAGTGTTTGGGTAGCTTTTGTGTTACCCAGCTCCTGGGTCAGACGTAACAACCCAATGTTTGGGTAGTTTTTGTGTTACCCAGCTCCTGGGTCAGACGTAACAACCCAATGTTTGGGTAGTTTTTGTGTTACCCAGATCTTGGGTCAGACGTAACAACCCAGTGTTTGGGTAGTTTTTGTGTTACCAGATCTTGGGTCAGACGTAACAACCCAGTGTTTGGGTAGTTTTTGTGTTACCCAGATCTTGGGTCAGACGTAACAACCCAGTGTTTGGGTAGTTTTTGTGTTACCCAGATCTTGGGTCAGACGTAACAACCCAGTGTTTGGGTAGTTTTTGTGTTACCCAGCTCCTGGGTCAGACGTAACAACCCAGTGTTTGGGTAGTTTTTGTGTTACCCAGATCTTGGGTCAGACGTAACAACCCAGTGTTTGGGTAGTTTTTGTGTTACCCAGCTCCTGGGTCAGACGTAACAACCCAGTGTTTGGGTAGTTTTTGTGTTACCCAGCTCCTGGGTCAGACGTAACAACCCAGTGTTTGGGTAGTTTTTGTGTTACCCAGATCTTGGGTCAGACGTAACAACCCAGTGTTTGGGTAGTTTTTGTGTTACCCAGATCTTGGGTCAGACGTAACAACCCAGTGTTTGGGTAGTTTTTGTGTTACCCAGATCTTGGGTCAGACGTAACAACCCAGTGTTTGGGTAGTTTTTGTGTTACCCAGCTCCTGGGTCAGACGTAACAACCCAGTGTTTGGGTAGATTTTGTGTAGACCCTGGGTCAGACGTAATAACCCTGGGGTTGAGTTATTTATCATAGGTTTTTTTGCACCCTCTTCAGGAGAGAGCAGTGCAGCTCCGTCAAATTGGTGCATGTCTTTAGTAAAATACAGGTTTGTACAGGTTTGTACAGGTTTATTTTATCTAAAAAATCATTATTGTTCTGTATATTGTTTAATTTAAAGCAACATACATGGCCACGATGTGAGTCACTTGAATGAGTGAGAAGAAGCTAGTATTATAGTAAAAATGATTCAATGAAAAATGATTTCCATTATGTATATATAAATAAACAACCCAATTTGCTGGGTAAAATGAACCCAACATGTGTTCTGTCCTATATTTACTCAGCCCTTGGGTTGACAACAACCCAAAATTGGAAGTTAAAAATAGCCCAAGTTGGGTTGAAAATGGACAAAACCAGCGATTACAAACATTTAACCCAACCGCTGGGTCAAAACAACCCAGTCGCTGGTTTTTAACCCAGCATGTTTTAGAGTGTAGTTCTGGATGGCAGATTTCCATCATATTTTGATATTTTAATCAAACTTGTAACCAATATCCCTTCCAGACATCACCTTTGTCCACTACGGTATATTATGCCGCTACCTGACAAAAATCACAGAAATAAATGCCCTGTGGATAGTTTTTGTGTGTTCAGGATGAAAAAAATTGGCTGAAATGTCTTTGGAGGGGGGTTTTACAGATAGTGGGTGTGCCAAAATGACTTAAAATATATTTACTGTTAATTTATTCAATCAGTGATTCATTCGATTAATATTTTGCAGACCCATCTATTAAAAGTTTAATGAGGCAAACACATGAACCACATGAGCTGAATTTACAAGTGTTAGATTTATAAGCACATAATCTTTGAACTTTATTTGCATAAAGACCTCAAACTGTTTTGATGAGAAATGTCTCTCTCATAAAAGCAAAGAAAATGTTGAGGAGTTCCTGTGATTCACTCACTTTCATCTACTTCTATAGCTACATAATTGCTAGTGCCTCTGTGTTTTATGCATTTTTAATTCAGTTTTGTGTAAAATAGTCTTTTTTAGCTGTCAAATATAATTCTGAGTTAATAAAGACATTTAAAAACATCTGTACTTACTCACAGCTCATTGAAATGGAAGGTCAGACTGAGTGGATTGCATTGCAACATTTAGCATATTTTCATCTAGATATTCATATAAAGAGGTAGATATTGTATGTATATATAAAACGTTAATATTATACACAAGCAGATTTTGTTATACACACAAATATATTACGCTCCAGTAACTATTAACAAACCTGCACAAACACCAGTAAATAAGCCAAAACACTCACTCAAACCCGTCTTGCACACTTTTTCTGACTGGCCAACTGTCTAGTCAGCTATATATCCTAGCTGCAAAGCATGCTGGGTAATGGGCAGAGCTACAGTATACTATTCTGAACATAGCCATGAACTTCACAGTGTTGTTGTGGCGGATCTAACCCTCATCTATACCATCAGAGAGTAAAGTTTTGAAGTAACTTTGAAAGAACTTTAAAAATTAAAACAAACAAGAAAGAAATGCTAATAAATAATGCAAGATTTATTTCAGAGGCTGTGAAATATCAGGCTATTTCTCTCATCAGTCTGAAATGTGTAATATTAGTGAATGCTTGATAAAGTCTACATTTTCTATTGGAGCTGAACAGGATTGTGGAAATTGTCAACTTCATGCAAAGATGTTTATTCAAGCCATGTGATAAAACAAATAAATGCATGTTTTTTTTTGGTGTTATAATGGTGCAGTTATGATGAAAATATCTGATGTTTGAGTGTTATTTTTTCTCGTGTACTTCCAGCACTTCTCCTTTGCTCTTTGAGTCTTTAAATGGCACAGCAAACCTGCTTAAACTTCCCTCTTGTCATGGCAGTCAGTGCAAGTCTTGTTTTCTGTCTGAAGTGCAGGAGAATCAATCTAATACATTGTTTCCAATCACTGTGAATCCTGTAAATACATTATGCTGTTTATTGTTATGATATAGTGTAAATACAGCGCTTGAGGTCTCAAGCACAAGGTCAAATGGTTTCATTTACAATGTTTCATTTAAAGTTGCATGTGTGATAAATGCTAGTCGATGAGTTGAATCAACTCCACAGCAACTACATAAATTTATCTGTTAACCATTCAGAAACGTCTAAAAGTTGTAACTTCTTCCTGAGTCTCTCCATCAGTGTCGACTCCGGTTTGAACAATGTAAGGCTGAACACCGTTACTGACAATCCTCATTTTGGCTGCGTGAGATTCTCCAGCTTTGTTGTTGTTGAGCTGTTAAAGCTCCGCCCTCTTCTGGAAAGGGGGCGGGAGCAGCAGCTCATTTGCATTTAAAGGGACACACACAAAAACGGCGTGTTTTTGCTCACACCCAAATAGGGGCAAATTTGACAAGCTATAATAAATGATAAAATGACACATCTTTGTGGGTTTCCACACATAGCCGCACTTTTCCAAGTAGGAAGTTGAAAATTCTGACATTTTTTAAAAGGAATACACCAGCAGGATTCTCCTTTTGTGGAGAGCCTGTTTTATTTCTGTCCTTTTTTACTTTTTCAGTCTCCATTTTCATGCGTCTAAATGACAGTTCTTTGAAACTCAAGCGTGCTTTTATAAGTGTCAAGTGCACAGAAGTTCCTCAAGCATGCACCATGCGGTTAAAGTTGGTTTAAAAATAAATGAACAACAGACGATGTTGTGATTTATTTTGGTGTTGGCTCGAGGCAAAAGAGCTAATGTGACCGTTCTGTCATACATCAGTTGGTCCTTCATCGGAAATATCTCCACAGATTTACAGGAGGTCGGATTAACTTGCCATCTGACAGTTCCAATTAAACTCTGATATTATGAGCCCGAGGGCCGCCTGCGAGCGTTTAATCAATTCTTAAGTCCGATGTGTCTCCCTCAAACCCAAATCTGCTCGACTTCAGCGAGGGCCGTGTTCGTGTGGCCCTTGTGCTGTAGTGTCAGTGTCTGATGTTAATAGCTGCTAGTGAGAGCTGAGGATGAAATGGACGATGCTTGTTACAATGAAGACTCATTTCTTCTGTTCAAAATGCAATACAAAACTGAGCAACATAGGCTCACTGGAAAAACATGCCTCTATCTACATTTTTGCATAACATTTACACAAAAAAAAATGTACACTACAAGTCAAAAGTTTGGAATCATTATGATTTTTTGATGTTTTTGAAAGAAGTTTCTTCTGATCATCAAGGCTGCATTTATTTGGTCAAACATACAGTAAAAACTGAAATATTGTGAAATATTTTTATAATTTAAAATAATGTTTTCTATGTGAATATGTTTTAAAATGTAATTTATTTCTGTGATCAAAGCTGAATTTTCAGCATCATTACTCCAGTCTTCAGTGTCACATGATCCTTCAGAAATCATTCTAATATGATGATTTGCTGCACAGTTATTATTTTTATTATTATTATTATTATTATTAATGTTACAAATTTTTTTTGCTGCTTCATATTTTTGTGGAAATCGTGATATATTTTTCTTTTTATTTGAACATTATAAATGTCTTTATTGTCATATATATGTCTTTTGATCAACTTATTGTACCCTTGCTGTATAAACACACACACACACACACACACACACACACACACATACACACGCACACACACACACACGCACACGCACACACACATACACACGCACACACACACACACGCACACGCACACACACACACACACACACACACACACACACACACAGCACACAGCAAAAACTGTAATATTGTGAAATATTGATGCTGAAAATTCAGCTTTGCCAACACAGAAATAAACTGCATTCTAAAATATATTCAAATAGAAAACAGTTATTTTAAATTGTAAAAATATTTCACAATATTACAGTTTTTGCTGTATTTTGGATCAAATATATGAAGCATTGATGAGCAGAAGAGACTTCTTTTAAAATCATTAAAAAATCTTACCGTCCAAAAAACTTTTGACTGGTATTTAAAACATAATGCAATGCAATAAAATTATGATTTTCTACTTAATAATGTATTTATAATCCCGTTTATAAGTTAATTCAGTCCAGTAAGTGTTCATCTTGAAATATTACTAACAATATCAGTAATTCTGTATCAGTAAGTAATTCAAAGTTTACTTTTATAAAAATCAGTAAAGATTTCAGCTGACAGGGAATGTTTTTACAAATATACTAAAAAGGCTTTTACTTGCAAAAAAAAAAAAAAAAAATGTAGTACACAACAGGTTTTTCATCAAAGGTTTGATCATGTTGATTATTTAGAGGCCTTAGAAATGTGCATATCAAATATGATATAGTAGGCTTTATAGGGTTAAACAGCATGTAAAAACTAAATTAACTGGTTGGTCACTTTAAGTTCAAAGTGAGCCAGACTTTATGTAAACCAAAGTGCCTATAAAAAAAAGCAATGCCTTTAAAACACTCATTCACTGAAGAAAATAGTAACACCAGGTAACAGGTTTGATAAAAAAATGTATACCTTTAGTAGCTTCAGATAAAGGTATCTGCCAAATGCACAAATGTAAATGTAAAAGTAACGACTCCAAAAAGAGCGACTGGCTCACATAATCAGACATCAGTGCTTCTCTCATCCACTCCTGAACTCATCACTGACGGCACGCCTGATCTTCTGCCGCTAATTCCCCGGCTTATCTGAGCGTGCAAGTTCAACGAGTTCCCTCAGCCCTTCACAGCTCAGACCCCCAGAGAGCACAGCGGTGGAGAGAGAAACCGAACGCACAGACAGGACAAGAAGAAGGAGAGAGAGAGAAAGAGAGAGAGAGAGACCCCCTGGGCCAGAGATAAAGACAGACAGGAACTGTCTGATGGAGATTTTGTAGCGATGTGTCACACAAAGCCAGATCTTTAGTCAGTCTCTGACAGGCTCAAAGACAGCGCTGAAGATCCGTCCCACAGATCGCGCTCAGACTGCATGGCTTCTTTCTCACCGCCTCGTCTTCCTCCTTCATTCCTCCCATTTCTTTGTCACTGCAGAGACGGCGTCTTCATCACGTTGTCTCCTTGCCTTCAGACCATTAATGAAGCTTGTTAATGAAAAGCTGCACTTAAATGGATAGTTCCCTCAGAAATCTCAACCCAAGTTCCAAACAGTAGGAGTTTCTTTCTTCCGTGGAGAATGCAATAACAATGAAAAAAAAACGACAAAAAGGTCACAAGAGCGTCATAAAAGTGGTCCATATGACTCACATACCAATTGTTTTGTATGACACAAATATAAAGAGGATCTATTATGCCATTTTTCAAGTCTTGATGTTGTTTTTGGGCTCTATTAGAACAGATTTTCATGCTTGAATGTTGATTATTTTCCTCATGTTCTCCATTGTTGCAGCTCCTCTTTTCTCAGTCTGTCAGTAACGCTCTGTTTAGTTCCTGTCTCTATGAAGTCCCTCCTTCTGAAAAGCACAATGTGCTCTGATTGGCTGACTGGACCAGTGTGTTGTGATTGGTCAAGCGCTTCGAGCGTGTTTGGGAAATGTCCCGCCCCTTACCATAACCACCAGTTTCAACACACTACTATCTAACTCAACCAGGCCCCGCCCCTTTATTTTGGAAATGCCATGGGCAGGAAACCCTCTGGTGCTCTTCGGTCATTTTTGATTGAAAAATTTAACGCTTTGTCTTTTTTACTTACTTGGTAAAGGTTTTGGCACTTGCTATGTGAACACAAAAAAAAGGTTAAATGGCCCTGAATAAAAAGCTTACACTTGTGCTCCTCACGGTCAAAACTGAGCACATTGGAGATGAATGGGAGATGAATTTCATCTAGTGGAAGCGTTTGGTACTGCAGCCAAACAAAATCTTACTGAAAGTAAGTATGGACTAACCCAGCAGCTGGGTTGTTTTAACCCAGTCGTTGGGTTTAATGTTTGCCAAACGTGGCGGGTTGTTTTATTTAACTTAACTATTTTTAAAAAATGACTATATGTCTGGCTTAAAATGAACCCAAAATATGTTAGAAATTAAAAATCAGACACATAATTATTAGCGGCAACAATAATAATCAAAAGGTGAACGTTTATTTATAAGCAATTTAATAAATGTTTATTGTTTGATTATTATTCATTAAACTTATTAATATATTTTTTAAACATATTAATAAATGTTAATTTCCAACATATTTTGGGTTCATTTTAAGGCAGCCATATAGTCATTTTTAATCAATAGTTGAGTTAAATAAAACTATCCAGCAGGTTGGTCAAACATTTAACCCAACCGCTGGGTTTGTCCAATTTCAACCCGACTTAAGTTGTTTGTATCCCAGCAATTTTTAGTGTATATTTCATATAAAAACTGAAAATAGTATTTTTGTGCATTTTTCATAACAATAAACGAAAAATTCTGCAACTTTTTTAGGTTTACTTTTTTCACTTTAGCAATAATTTGGCAAGTGTCATCATTGAAAAGAGATCAAAATTTATGACAGTTTACGTTGCAAATTTCATTTTCAGGTCTATGCTCAAAAAGTGAATAAATGGATTATAACTACAGCGTAAATATAATTTAGTACCATAAAATCCCCTAAAAATACAAAATAATATAAAAATAATGTCCTGGCAAAAAATGACTAACTCCTTTCCCATTTTTCTATGGATTTTTTCTGACAGACTGGTGATTAGCTGACAAAACCGCATTATAGTCACCTTTATTTATATAGCACTCTATACAAAACAGATAGTTTCAAAGCAACTTACAGTAATGAACAAGAAAATAACATGTCCAATTCGAATTGGACTATTGTGTTTCTACAGAAGACAATAGTGTCATAATTCAGCTCAAGTCAGTTCAATGTTGTTTCAGTTCAGTTCAATAACTATGTAAAGTACATCAAATATGAAACTCATAAAGCATCTCTATAGTGTCATTATTCAGCTCAATTCAGTTCAAGCTTTGTTGTCAATGCAGTCAATCAATAATATGACTAAATATCGAGAATCTTTTAAACCACAAATCCAAAGAAGCCAAAGAACCAGATCAGCAAAGACCAGCAAACCATCTCAGGCAGGTTTTAGCTTTATTTTCTAGCAAGGTTGGACTCATGAGCAGCCATTAAATCCCGGGAAGCAGTAAAGAGAAGTTTGCTGGTCTTTCAAACCCTGAGCCAGAGCTGCTCTCTAAAATCAAATTGACCGTTCTGCAATTCCATTATCCCACACACACCTTCATCTGCTTCTCCCTCTGGACCATTTTCTGCCCTTTGTCAGGCCTCGGCCGCCCCTCATGCCCATTCTTAGCCCTTTATCCTGTTACTCTAGTTAATTGCAAAGTGCTGTTCGTCTCTCTGCTGTCTAAAAACAGGCTTCCCAGAGGACGTCCCTCAGTTACAGGAACCATCAAGAGTTTCTTTTTACACCCCTCGCTTTCCTCTCTTGCTCTCTGCTTCCATTTTTCATATTCATTTCAAAACACATTTCTAAGTCTTCATGCCTCTTTGCATCTGCTCCTGGCAATGGCTGAGGAGAATGAGTGCAGCTGGGAGTCGCCTCCGTCGGCCCACCCATCGACCGCCCGCGGTCCATCTGCACACAAAACTCAACAGCACTTGGGAAAATTGCAAGTCCTAATCAAATTAAAAACCGACAGAAACGGCACTTCTGGAAGACGCGGTGCACGGCTTATTTTAAAGAAAACTGAGCAAATAAATCCTGTTTAAAAGATAAAATGAATGATTCTGATGAAGAACTAGTTAATGGATTTAAAAAGACGCTTGTGGTTTCAAATCTAGATATCAATATATCAGTGAAATAATCTATTACTTTTGAACTGATAGAAAGTCAACTGACATTTCCTGCAATTTATAATTTTATTAGTTTTTATGTATTTGGGTTTTTAACAGCTGCTTACACTTTATAATCTATGCATTTGAATTGCATATAAAATTTCCATCCATTGGTATTACACAGTTTTAACATAATGTGATGCTTATTAGTCAGTCATATATGAATGAAAGGTAAGATGTGCACAAAAAAAAAAAAAAAAAAAAATATATATATATATATATATATATATATATATATATAAATGGCATATTTTAATAATTTTCACAATGCATTCATTAAAATTTCTTTGAATCAGCATTAATCTGCTTATTGTAAAAATAATTATTCAGTTAAAAAGTATGAACGGTTAAAATATGGACGGCTGTGGAACAAGCAGTATTCAATACACATTAAGTTTATTACTATTACAGGGCATTTGACCTTTTTCATGTATGTACAGTACACTTAAAAAAATGCTGGGTTGTTTCAACCCAAATTTGGGTCAAATATGGACAAACCCATCTGCTGGGTTAAAAATATAATGTAAAAATGTAACCCAACAACTGGGTTTGTTCATATTTGACCCAAATTTGGATACACTCTAAAAATGCTGAGTTAAAAACAACTTAAGTTGGGTTGAAAATGTACAAACCCAGCGCTTGGGTTGTTTTAACCCAGCGCTTGGGTTAAAGGTTTGACCCAACATGCTGGGCAGTTTTATTTAACTCAACTATTGTTTAAAAATGACTATATATCTGGCTTAAAATAAACCCAATATAGGTTGGAAATTAAAAATCAGACACATAATTACTAGAGGCAACAATAATAATCAAAAGGTGAACATTTATTAATAAGCAATTGAATACATTTTTATTATTTATTCATGAAACTTATTAATAAATGTTCATTTATTAAACATATTAATACATGTTAATTTCCAACCTCTTTTGGGTTAATCTGTGAGCAATACAGTAATTTTTAAACAACAGTTGAGATAAATAAAACTATTAAGCAGGTTGGTCAAACATTTAACCCAACCACTGGGTTTGTCCATTTTTAACCCAACTTGGGTTATTTTTAACCCAGCATTTTTTAGTGTGTATGACTGAAAATATTACATTTAGTTTATTAGATTGTTTGTGTTAAAGCTGTATTTGTTAAAATATTAATGTAAAATTTATATGCAATTCAAAAACATAAATCTTGAATGTAGGCCTAAATATTTTGCTTTAGAGAAAATACACATATTTAATATGTGTATTCATTTCAATATGTGAATTCAATTCATATTCATAAATATTTCAGATGAACCCACTCCTAAATGAACCAAATGAGTTTTGATTGGTGACTTTTCTGTTTCTTTCTGTCAAAAATGGGCAGTTTTAGGCCAGAAACTGTGGGCGAGTCATACAATATTTTTAAATTTACTGCTCTCAATTGTAGAAACAACATACACTTTAAAATGTGAAAGTTGCATTTTCAAATGTGGTCAGGTGGCATGCAAGGACCAATGGCATTGAGCAAAACTGAAGACTTTTAATATATTTCATTCACAACCACAGCGATTTTTAGGTTGTAAATAAAACAAAGATTATTGGAGTACGCTTTACAAGAAAAGACTATTTAGATTTCTTTTTGTAATTGTGAAAATGACTAGCAATTCTTTGATAAAAATAGTTTCTGTATCAAATTTTATATGATATTTGTGTGCATCAGTGAATGAATGTTTTCCAGTCTTTACACAATAACATAATCTGACATCAGAAAACTGTGAATCATAGTGCATGCATCATATAGACTACGTTTATGTTCATGCACTTCCTTTTCTGACCTTTTTTGATTTTGTGTTTCATTTTTGGGACTATCCCTTTAAGGGATCAAACAACCATGATTGCAGCATTAGTGGGCTTCTTTGCCAATCTGCATGGTTTAAATTATTGATCAGGCTTTGAGAACTGCAGACTTTAGTCTCAACATGTCTTCACACTTCTATTCAAGCCACATCGCTCAGAAATCGACAGACCCTCTCCGTCTCCTCGTGCATCTATTCTTGATTCTCATACACACTTGTTCTCTGCAAGAAAAAAAGGGGCTTTCTTTTGTCTTGTTCCTTTTAATCCTGTTCTAGCTTTCATTTCTGAAAGTCCTCTTCATGTAACATTAGAAGCAGCAGACAGGCTTTATTTTCCTGTCATATTGTCTCCTTCATGTAAGGCTGCGCATAGCAGTGTTTTTCTTTAAATAACACTGTACAATAGCTTGTCGATACCGCTCCACCTGTCTAAGGCAGTTGCTGTTTTTTTCATGACAACATAATCCCGCCACAGCGTTGTCTGTGATTTATGAAGCTCAGCAAAAGGGATGCTGCAATGTCCCCCTCCTCTCTCGCTCTGTTCAGAGATTGGACAAACCTGTATATGGGGCAAAGGAAGGACCATGTCATCTGAGCCCTTCTGAGATTTCTCCACGGACCCATTGCACCAGAGCACTGCAGTGTCCATTACTCACATGAGCATGTGTATATGCACATAAAAACACACACATACTTTCATGCACAGGCTTTTTCCTCTCACATAGAGTATGTGTGTGTGTGTGTGTGTGTGTGTGTGTGTGTTTATGCACCGCAGTCCTGTAAAATAATTATGAACCAGTCACCCATACGCAAATGTCTTAGTGTAGTTGGCTAATATCATATTAATGTCAAATCTTTAGTTTAAACCCAGTGTGTTTCTGCTGTGTTTTGGTTTGCACAAATTTAAAACAGAATCACATTTACATGGCATTTGTTTTCTGTAGATTTTGACATTTACATCTTTCTGCATCACTTATTCTGCAAAAATAATCAAGCAGGTTTTTCCAATCAGATCTGCCAGTGCTGCATTTCAATTTTACACTCTTTGGACCAAAATATTGCTGACATCCTCATGCACTCAGAGGTGAATACAACTGTTTGTCCAATCAAAAGCTCTCTAGAAGGAGAATGTCCCTCCCACTATACTGCGAAAACCATTTGCATTTAAACAAGATTTACTTGTTTACTTAAAAAGCAAAACTGCATTTGTAATAAAGACTTTGTTTTCAGAGAATATATCTTGAAGTTTCTTATTCTTCCTTCAGTGGCAAATAGCTTTTCTGTCACAAAATGTAATAAAATAAAACAACAACTAAAGAAAAATACACTTAATTCAAGATAGAATCTGTGAAAACAAGTCCTAATATCTTTTGCACTTTAGCTTCTCAAGTACATCTTTTTTTAAAAGCGACCTATAATGCTCTTTTTACAAGATGTAATATAATGCTGTCCCAGAATGTGTCTGTGAAGTTTCAGCTTAAAATCCCCCACAGATCATTTATTATAGCTTGTCAAATTTGCCTCTATTTGGGTGTGAGCAAAAACACGCAGTTTTTTGTGTGTGTCCCTTTAAATGCAAATGAGCTGCTGCTCCCGCCCCCTTTTCAGAAGAGGGCGGAGCTTTAACAGCTCAACAACAACAAAGCTGGAGAATCTCACGCAGCCAAAATGAGGATTGTCAGTAACGGTGTTCAGCCTTACATTGTTCAAACCGGAGTCGACACTGATGGAGAGACTCAGGAAGAAGTTACAACTTTTAGACGTTTCTGAATGGTTAGTGGATACATTTATGTAGTTGATGTGGAGTTTATTCAACTCATCATCTAGAATTGAATTGAACTGACCCTTGTTTGTAAAGCAGTCCGGCGCAAAAAGAACGGCATGTCAACAACACTCTACTACAACAACTCTTCCTCTTCTCTAAAGCAGCCCAACATGGCCACACCCCCTTTGTTGCATGTTCTCGGGGGCGGGGTTTATGTAAATTTTAGGGTTTGTGATGCCACCAACCCAGGAAGAAGCTCGTTGTAGTCCCTACCAGCCGTTTGTTGTAGTCCTTTCTGTAAAAGAAAATATCTCCCTTTGCATTGAACTTTGAGTGTCGTAACTTTGCAGATGTTGTTTATGCACAAACAGCAACATTACACACTAACTAAAAGTTAAAAAAGTGAAATCATAATCAAGGACCCCTTTAATGTAATTGTCAGAGAATCATAGTGCTAAAATGCTCTACAAACACACTGAAGTTTTATCTGTAAATAACTAAAGACTTTTTGAGAAGGAATGAGTCAAATTGCCTGCAATTAAATTTTAATAAAGGCATAATTTCTCTTTCCTAATGCAGTTAAATGAGAAAGGAGAGATAGATCGAGCGAGTTAATGAGAAGAAGAAAAAGAATAATGCCAATGATGGATTGAAGCTCTAAATCAGGCTGATCGCAAATCAGTGGATCCCATTAAAACTTGATCAATCAGTTTAAGCTTGATGAACCTGCAGCTTTACACCCGGAAAAGAGCGACTTGTGCGAAAACTAGTGACCTGTCTCCTTCAAAACCGGAGATCTGGGACACGCGTTCACGTTAGCGATGACAGTTTCATAGAAATTATTTCATGCAGATCTTTCCGTCTGAGAGAATCCATTGACTCAACAACTTTCAGACAATCATCAGTTCCTCAGCAAATCACTTAAAGGTTAATTATTCATGAAATCACTTACAGGAATAGTTCACCCAAAAAATAAAAATTCTGTCCTTCCAAACCCATATAACTTTGTTTCAATCATGATTTTTTTTATACTCTCTCGTTTTGTGTTGCACAGAATAAATGACTTTAGGGAAAGTAAATAAAGTCAGAATGATCACTTTTGAGTGAGCTACTCCTTATTCACATTTATGTTCCCAGACTGTCTGCCTCAGATAAATCACCCTAATATTCATGAAAGAAGTTTCATCAGCACTAAACCATGTAGACACGTCTTCATTCATCCCAGTCGCCCGCTGGGCCACTTATCTGTGGATATCAGCTGGTCCAGTCTTATAATCACTTCTTGTCTAAAACCTAGTGAGCTGCCTACATAGACTGCACTTTGAGCCAACATAGGCACACTGAAGACACTATATGGACAATTTTTCAGAAAGCACTGTGTGTGTGTGTATATATATATATATATATATATATATATATATATACACACACACATATACACACACATATACACACAGGTGCTGGTCATATAATTAGAATATCATCAAAAAGTTGATTTATTTCACTAATTCCATCCAAAAAGTGAAACGTGTATATTATATTCATTCATTACACACAGACTGTTTATTTCTGTTTAGTTCGTTTATTTCGTTTATTTCTTTTATTTCTTTTAATAACTGACAACTAAGGAAAATCCCAAATTCAGTATCTCAGAAAATTAGAATATTACTTAAGACCAATACAAAGAAAGGATTTTTAGAAATCTTGGCCAACTGAAAAGTATGAACATGAAAAGTATGATCATGTACAGCACTCAATACTTAGTTGGGGCTCCTTTTGCCTGAATTACTGCAGCAATACGGCGTGGCATGGAGTCGATCAGTCTGTGGCACTGCTCAGGTGTTATGAGAGCCCAGGTTGCTCTGATAGTGGCCTTCAGCTCTTCTGCATTGTTGGGTCTGGCATATCGCATCTTCCTCTTCACAATACCCCACAGATTTTCTATGGGGTTAAGGTCAGGCGAGTTTGCTGGCCAATTAAGAACAGGGATACCATGGTCCTTAAACCAGGTACTGGTAGCTTTGGCACTGTGTGCAGGTGCCAAGTCCTGTTGGAAAATGAAATCTGCATCTCCATAAAGTTGGTCAGCAGCAGGAAGCATGAAGTGCTCTAAAACTTCCTGGTATACGGCTGCGTTGACCTTGGACCTCGGAAAACACAGTGGACCAACAGCAGCAGATGACATGGCACCCCAAACCATCACTGACTGTGGAAACTTTACACTGGACCTCAAGCAACGTGGATTGTGTGCCTCTCCTCTCTTCCTCCAGACTCTGGGACCCTGATTTCCAAAGGAAATGCAAAATTTACTTTCATCAGAGAACATAACTTTGGACCACTCAGCAGCAGTCCAGTCCTTTTTGTCTTTAGACGCTTCTGACGCCGTCTGTTGTTCAAGAGTGGCTTGACACAAGGAATGCGACAGCTGAAACCCATGTCTTGCATACGTCTGTGCGTAGTGGTTCTTGAAGCACTGACTCCAGCTGCAGTCCACCCTTTGTGAATCTCCCCCATATTTTTGAATGGGTTTTGTTTCACAATCCTCTCTAGGGTGCAGTTATCCCTATTGCTTGTACACGTTTTTTCTACCACATCTTTTCCTTCCCTTCGCCTCTCTATTAATGTGCTTGGACACAGAGCTCTGTGAACAGCCAGCCTCTTTTGCAATGACCTTTTGTTTCTTGCCCTCCTTGTGCAAGGTGTCAATGGTCGTCTTTTGGACAACTGTCAAGTCAGCAGTCTTCCCCATGATTGTGTAGCCTACAGAACTAGACTGAGAGACCATTTAAAGGCCTTTGCAGGTGTTTTGAGTTAATTAGCTGATTAGAGTGTGGCACCAGGTGTCTTCAATATTGAACCTTTTCACAATATTCTAATTTTCTGAGGTACTGAATTTGGGATTTTCCTTAGTTGTCAGTTATAATCATCAAAATTAAAAGAAATAAACATTTGAAATATATCAGTCTGTGTGTAATGAATGAATACAATATACACGTTTCACTTTTTGAATGGAATTAGTGAAATAAATCAACTTTTTGATGATATTCTAATTATATGACTAGCACCTGTATATATAATGTGTGTATGTATAGACACACACACATAAATAAATAATATAACATAAAATTAATTAGATTAGATCAACAGTAACTGTTTAATCTCCCAACTATATATGAAAGAATATAAGCTACATGCAATAAACCCGCATGCACCTAATAAACCTTCAAACCTCAAGGCATTTTAATTAAAAGTTTAGTTAAAATTGGTTTAGTTCAATTAAAAGTGTAGTTAAAAATTGCAGTTATATGAATTCATATTTCTGCATCCTGTTTGCAACCTCAGTTCAAACTGAATTGGAATTGGGGTCATGAATTGAGAAATCAACTTTTCCATTTCCTTTCCTTTTGATATATAAGAGGTCATCATACTATAAGAATATCCTGTAAGTTTCAGAACTGAAAACTTTCTTGTTAGTCCAATAAAAGCTTTTATTGACACCAGACCCAGCGAATGACTCATCCCCTAAAGATAGATGAAACTCCGCCTCCACAGAAGAAATCAACGCCTACCTCATCATTGCAATGTTAGCCCCGCCCACTGGCGTGTTATTGAGATGAGGAGGAGAGAAGAGCGATACAGGACTAAAATAACATTACCTTTCAAAGGATCCTAATGCAGGAATATGCTTATTTATTTTCAACAATGTGAATGTCTCAGTTGAGCTTTATTTATTTGTATTCTGTACATTTCACTGTGGATTCTTTGGTAAATCAATCGCATTTTGACAGTAATGCAACAACATGTCAGTAACTGTGTTCATTCTAATGCCTGATCTGATATTAATGATTCATTGATGATCTTTGTCTGTGTGTCAGTAAATCAAACCAGTGACTAAATGCTCAACTTCACCTTGTTTCTCTTAGTAGGATGAAAATAATCTGTTATTTAAATTGTGATTAAATTATATATAGAAAGCAATCAAAGAACGCTCCCTTTACAATCGCTGGAGCTGTCAATCAAACAGCGCGAGTTTATCAGTGACTGAGTTCTGGACTCGCGCCAAAACTCACATTTTATTCAACAAATCTCTTAGTTACATCACATTTGCACTGTTAGTTATGATGAAAGCATTCGTTAGTGTGCAGAAATTGACGAGATCACTGCTTTCATGATCTCAACAACATGTCTGTGATCGACTACAATGTTCATCACTGCAACCTTTCATTCCACGATCTAAATATAATGCCATAGATCTACATGTAATGCTATAATCAACACTTTTCACGATTAATTAACCTTGAGAGCTGTAATAGTAAAATAGTGCTAAAAGTTTTCGAGAGAGTAATACTGAGCTATTTCATATGCAAGGATGTCAGCCAATCACAGCAGTGGGCGTTTACACTGAAGTCTCACAGCAGACACGCCCCTTAAAACAGAGCGTTCAAATCAGAGCGCTAAAATCAGGGTAGGAAAAAATGCCTTTCTAAATTATGACAATATTTGATGTAAAAATCATACTAACATTATAAGTGCACCCCAGGAAACATTATAAAATAATAAAACAATGCAGTTCATGACCACTTTAAAAGGAATACTCAATGCAAAACATTCATCTAAGATGGCGAACAAAGAAAGTTAAATGTCAATTAAGCAAAAATGTTCTTCACACTAAGAAAAAAAATGGTTATTTTAAGAACTGATCACTGAAAGGTTCTTTGGGGAAAAAAAAAGGTTCTTCCATTGCATTGCTGCAAAAACATTTCTAAGAGTGCATCATCATTATATCAGCAACATTCCCAACTGCAAATTCGAATCATCTGTTGAGTTGAGTCTCCGCATGATGTAAAGAGTTGCTGCCTATGCAGAAAGTTGTATGTCAGTCACTCATGAGGTTCAATATCTGCCTGTGTAGTCAGTGAACAGCACTGCTGCGCACTAGGATTCGGAGCAGTCAGGGATGCACACCAATTATCCTGCCATGTCAATGCGGACAGCTGCACATACAGTGGATGCATCTTGGGAGAAAGCAGCAACAGAGCCATGCTATCCCGTCTCGCTTGGCCATTACTATTATTACTCCGGACCCCGGCAGAATGGGAGCACAGCGGCGCGTAAAGCAAAAAATGTCATGGAGGACAGCCGTGGGAGTCTCGCTCAGGCCTGAGCTTGTCCTTTCATATGGAGTGTG